>JBAMBO010003804.1:0-62684 GCA_037044535.1 Lordiphosa magnipectinata
TAAAAAAATTCTGCCAGCAATGGGTCGTATTTGCTATAAGCTAGAGTTTAAAATTCAAATATCTGTAAGAAGGCATTTTCCGTTTACATTGCGATGTGGCACTAAAACGTGACATTATGTGAAGCAGTGTACACCCAGAATAACAGATAAGAAAACTTGAGAAATTTTCATACAATAGACTTAAGCTTAGTTCACACAGGCCAATAACACAGGCAAACAAACTGACCAACTTTGTGAGGTGCAGCCCTGTTGATATGAAAATGTGATGAGTTTATGTTTACTGACTCTAAAACTGGTCTCGGCTTAGCTCCCTTCATCAGATCTTGTTTCGAAGATAAGGCAGAAGTAATAGGAATAATGGAGGCCACGCTAGGCATAAATATCTGAACAATGCATCTTTTAAAAATCAATAGCGCTATATTAGTACAGCAGAAGTGTCCTAATTGACCACTAAAGTCGGACCTGTCTCGATTTATGGCATTTTTTTCAAATAAATCCTCTCGTTTAAACTAGCGCTGTTATTGGATAAATATTTTAGCTATTTGAGCATATGGCCAAACGCATGTTCTAATTATATGATTTTTATGGCACTTAAATCAGTTTATTTGGCAAAGTTACAGCCTGTTTAAGACGAAAATACATATTTAACTTTATGGGAGGAAACAGTTGAAATAGCACTGTAATCCCTCATCTCTTTTTTTTATTTAGCTGTGAGCCACTGTAGTTTGCTGGATCTGGAACTAGTTTAAATCAGCATTTGTAGCTTTTGGCTCCTACGGACACCCTTGTCTCCAAATGGTAACAAATTGTTTAGTTTATTCAAACATTCGTTACTAATTACAATTAACCGTTGTTATTAACCCAGATTACGAATGGCCTACAGAGCAATAGAACCACAAGTGGCAGAGCAATGCCGCGTTTGCGTTTGCTCCAGCTAATTGCTGTTTATAATCGAGAAAGTGACTGGATACGATGTTAAAAAGGATGAGAATGTACCCGAACTGATATGCCTTTCATGCTTGGCAGCGGCAAGAACTGCATTTAATTTTAAGAGGCGATTTAGCAAAAGTCTTCAGCAGTTGAATCAGAATATAACAAAGAACGAGCGATATAACATCAGCGTAAGCGAAACAGATAACTTCGAATCTCTCACAGGAGACGACAGCGAAGAGGGCCAAAGCATTAAAAATGAAAAGCGGTCCTTTAAATGCTCCCACTGTTCGAAAATCTTTGTCAATAATGACTCTCTAAAGAGGAACCTACGCACTCATAGCGTAGCGACCATTCGAATGTGACCATTGCTCGAAAACCTTTACCGAAAAATTTCGGCTGAGCGAACACCTTCGCACTCATTCGGTCGAGCACCCCTACAAATGATCCCACTGCTCGAAAACCTTTTCCAAAACCAGCTATCTAAAGGATCACCTTCGCACTCATACTGGAGAACGACCCTTCGAACGTTCTCACTGCTCAAGAGCCTCCACCCATAGAAGCAGTCTAAATTATAACCTTCGCTCGCATAACCAAGAATCATACCTTAGAGTGATAGCTGTATTTGAAGACCCTTAAAGTGAGGCACTCTTGAAGACATTAAGTCGGACTGGCAATGTTGGAATTGAAGATTAAGAATGAACAAAACAAATTTAGTTTTAAGTCAAATAAAATAAATTGTTTAAGTCGAGCAATATTAGGGGTTTTCGTGATTACTTGTTTATTAAATAGACTATCTACCCACTAGATCCTGGTGATTTTGGTGGAGGCTTGGGGATTCAACTGAAAGACTGCAGAAGACCTTGGCTCAAAATTTGCTTTATTTTTATACCGTTGCATACGCATAGAAGGAAGCCTCTCCGACCACAAAAAATATATATTCTTGATCAGCATGACAAGCTGAGTCTATTAAGCTTTGTCCGTCCGTCTATTTCTATGCAATCTTCTCCGTCAGCTTTAAACACATTTGTGCAAAAAAATAAAAAAGTTTGTATGCGATGCAGTATTTACAGTCGACGGCATAAGTATTTTGACAAAAAACAGTTCATGAATAAACCATTATATCTTTTTTACAAAAAATCCCAAAATTTTGATTTTTATCGGATGCTGGTGTAAAAGTCAGCTTCCAGTAAAACATAAGAAGTACACAATCAGCTGCTTGGGTTAGAAAATATAAAGCAAAATTTTAAAATTCGGGTGGCCATATTTTGACAAGATTTCAAAATTGATTTATTCTCAGCGCAGGACCTCAAATTCTTAAAGAATGATTGATTCTAGACTAGTTTCTAGAAATTCTATATCTCTAATGGATTAACTGTAAATTGGATATTAAAATGCAGAAAATTACTAATTTTACCCTTTTTTCCTGGGGCCTATATGCTAGAAAACAAAATATTTTAAAAAATTTGATTTGTCAAGTTATAGTACTTATTTTTATCTGTAAAATGTAGTGCATAATTTATTCATTTCATAAGATATAAGTTCGTGATGGATCTGCAAAGTATGGTCGATTTGCATGCAAGTTAAAATTTTTCATTTTACATGAGCGCCAGTGCAGTATTTAGAGCAATAATGCATATTTGGGTGCATTTTACCATTAAAAAAAGCACAAAAAATTTAAATTTGCATGTAAATCGGCCAAACTTTGCAGATCGATCACGAATTAATATCTTATGAAATGAATTAAGTATATACTACATTTTACAGATAAAAATATGTACTATAACTTGACATTTCAAATTTTTAAAAAAAATTTGGGTTTCTATATGGTCAAATTAGCCATATTCTAAATTTTTTCAGAAACAAAGATGTTGGACGTCTGCAGATCGCTAAAAAATGGCAAATTAAAATCAGCTTACACTTTCTTTATACTCACTTATACTCTTATACTTATACGCTTATACTCACTTTGCAAAGATTCCTATGAAGCAAAAAAATTTGTGCTGCGTTTGCTAAAAAGTTTTTAATGGAATTTTTCGTTTGCTAAAATCAAGACCACATCAAGCCGATATAAATTAAAATAGTCTATAGCTGTGTATTATACAAGTTCAATAAATGTCCGCTTCAATACTTGAGGTTTGTCTCGTTTAAATATCGTTGTATATGTATGTATGCATTAATTTCTATGATTATTCAAGTAGCTTCTTGATTTCCTCTTTCTCCGCTGCATCCTTATAGCTTTGGCCATCAGGAGTGGAGCCGGCTTTGTCTGCGCCCTAGAATGTAGAAATAATAACAATATTACTGTTTATTACAACCAAACTTTTTTAAATAAATTTTTTTAAAATTGATTCCAGTGTCTTACCTTTTCCAATAAAAACTGTACACAGCTAGTATGGCCTTCCCAAACGGCGGCAAGCAGCGGCGTGATATCGTGTTTGTCTTTTCTCTGCATAAGGAAAAGGTGTTATATATGATACTGGTTTTAAACAAGAAGAATGTATGACAGTACTATGAGAGAAGTCGGCAGTAATCATGTAACTATAGTGTTTTTTATCAGCAAAAAGAAAAGTATATGACTTGAACGTGATTTCCAGGGGTAAAAAGAATTGAGTTGCGTAAGCAGTTAGCAGATCTTGTAAATAGATCAAAAGGGTTTTTGGGAATATCACATAATTTGTCGCTATAGGTCCTGTGTTTGCTCACAGTCGACCAATATCAGGAACGTGTCGTCATTCAAGAGCACTGTTTGGCGCTGTTCCAACGTCTGCAGGATTATTAAAGACGGCCAATAATGTTAACGATCTCTTTATTGTAGGGATGTCTTGAGAATTATTTTCCGTCAGTAGAGAGTTCTGCATATATGAAAATGGCTGCACAACGGCCACATATGATGGAGAAAACACAGCCCACAGACCAAAAGTAGCACAAATCGTTCTACCGCAATGGCATAGAAACGTTAGAGGTAAGTTAAGTGCAATAACTTAATGTACACTCCTTAAGGGGATTATTTTCCAAACTTAACAGCAGCTTTTGCGATCAAAAAGCTCACATTTCCTAATAAAATAAGTGTCGATTTCTAAAGTTTAATAGATTTTCCACAATTATTCCCTAATTGTGACTCACAGTGTGAATCAAAATCCGTAATTTGTCACCTGTTTATAATGCATTTTTATATACATATGTATGTATTTAGTTACAATTGGTTGTATGTATACAAGATTCCTGTTCCCTGGGTAGCAGTTTCCTGGTGGGCGGTCCAGTCCGCACCTTATAATTTCCAGACCGAATAATTCTTAACTAGTTTGAGGATGCAGTAATTAAAATTGTTTATAGGTCCCCATCCACTTACATTGACATCGGCTCCAATTTTAACCAGGTATTGCAGCACAGTTAGCTGCCCAAAATCTGCCGCGTAATGTATCGGAAATCTTCCTTTGATTTCTTCTTTAACTTTGTGCACATCATTTTGGAAAAATCCTTGTACTTCATCAATCTCGCCGTTTTTAATGGCCCAAATTACATTTTCGTCACCCATTTTTGCCAATTTTCCGTGTGACCAGCTGTGAGGAATGTCCGGCGACGTAGTATGCCCGTATTAAGTGAGTCGCAAAAAAGGCTAAATTGCCTGAAAAATTAGCTTGAGAAAGCATATTCAGTGAATTGGCTGTAAAATTAGCTAGAGAAAGCATTTTCAGTGAATACTTTCATTCGGGTTTCGTTATTTTCATATTTTACTGTATACCAAATTTACACAGAGTATATTAAGTTTATGAAATGAAGCTAGAAGGAAGTATTTCCGTGTTCAGCATCAACAGTCGACTGGATATAGTCCTGTGCGTCTGTTTTATATTTGGGAACATTTAATGCTCCGTTAATTAACATGAGTAATATTTAATTTTACATAAATATTTCTTCCCTTGAGTAAGACGGGTATGTCGAAGTCGGGAAGGGCCTAGAATCTTAAGATGTAAGCCTTAAGTAAATGACTATGAATTTAAAGACTCCTCAAAGATAATAAACAAAGATATACTTTGTAGTTCTTAGAATATATTCAGTTTCGAAATTTTTATTCATTATTTTTAAGAACTGTATTATTCATAAAATCAAAAAAAGTAAGAAATGTTAACCCTACAATTTTGTCATAATCATATAAAGTTAAGCTGCCTTTAAACTTGTCATATATCTCTAAAGAGAATCTCTGGCGAAGTGTAATAGCAAATCAAATATCTCCAAATATTTAGAAATTTTAGCGTTCTCTGATGAAATAGGACAGGTTCAATGTTGATAAGAGCTTGTCTTTAGAGAATTTTGACAACCGACTATTTATATTATATATATGGGCATTTCCACAGAAAATTTTTTTAAGTAATTTTTTTAACATTCCATTTAAAACAACCATTAAATTAAATAATCTAATGTATTTACAGCTTTTCTTATTCCTTATTATAAGGAAATTGGCCTAAGTACTGAAGATATGTCTTTTTCACTCTTAGCTTTTTTAAATATATCGCGTTCTTCATAATACTAAAGCTTATAAAAACAAAATCGTTAAATCGACTGAACCTACCTTTTGCACTAAATATACTAATAATGCTACCAAAAAATAGAAACAAAAATACAAATTATTTAAAAAAAAAAATTGATTTAAAAATTATTTATGTTTTCAATATTTCTCTGCACTTTAAAGGCGTACGAGTGTCGCATTCGCGACTGTCAAATTGCCCATATGACTAGTTTAAGGGCAGCTTAATTAATTAATCGTCGTTTAAGGCATAATGGCGAGTTTAAATTGTGTCACATTCAGTGTCACAGCGCCAAATTGCCATAGCATTTTGCCATAGCATTTTTGCGCTGTGACACTGTGAATTCTATAACGCAATGTAAGCCCAGCATAATGCGACAAAGTGATTATCTTCACTTTTCAACGCAGCCACACTGATCCCTAGTTGTGTTTTGATAGTCGGCAAAAATGTTACGACATTTGTATAAAACAACGCTGGCAGGTGTTAAATACAACTTAATTTTAGAATGCAGCGTTCGAGGCATGGCCGGCCACTCAAAATGGGCAAATATCAAGCATATAAAGGCTCAAAAAGACGGGATGAGAGCGGTACTATTTACAAAACTCACGAGGCAAATCCGATTGGCCATCCAGGTAATTAACCCTCATACTTGATAAGAGTAAAAAACGACCCCGAACATAAAAATCAAGGAAATTGTCCTTTATGGAAAAATAAAATTTTATTTCAGGAAGGAAAATCTGCCGATCCAGCCATAAATTCGCTCTTGCGCACAGAAATGGATAGAGCTTTAAAACAAAATATGCCCATTGGTACGATACAGAACACCCTGAAGAAATCCCAGAACAATAAACTGCTTCTTAAGAAACACCGATTGGACATCCGATACAAGAAGAATGTTTACCTTATATGTACCATTTACACTGACAATTTCCCTGGCTTAAAAATGGACGTTACACCAATAATTAAAAAGTCTGGGTAAGGTTTGCGTAAAAAAACATTAATCTTACTTAAATTTGACTAAATCGACTGACAATATTTCGCAGAGGCGTTTTGGTTGACGTTGGACACATGTTTGAGGATTTTGGTTTAATAGAATGTCGATATGATACATCAAACCTAGCCACGGATCAGAGTTTAGAAGAAAAAGCCACGGAAGATGCAATCGAATTTGGAGCTGAAGAAATTCAAGTTGTGGACATGAGCAGCGGTGCGGTGAATGTAAGTAGAATGATACTGGGGCCAGTTACTTTTCCCAAACATAAAAGTTAATTATATGTTGGAAGCAGGGTTCGGAATTGCACTTTGCACCGCTGCTCGTTGCTCGCGAGCAGATAGCAGCTGCTCGCGAGAAGAGGCCCTCTGATCGTGAGCAGGGATGTGCTGCACGCTGCTCGCGGACTACCACTCGCTGCACAGAGCGGGAGTCAAAAAGGGTCAGTGCAGGCTGTTCGCGAGCGAGCAATTCCGAACCCTGGTTGAAAGCCACCATTTCTGGCATTTGCGATTTAACGTAGGCTTTAAGTGGTTTAGCTGGAAACAGGTCGTGAACTGAATGAACTTGAATGAATACCCAGGGCTTGAACTAATAAAAAACGTCGAGCTTAATAATTAAATTTGTGAATTATATTCTTTACCTTTTCAGTTCATTTGTGGTCCAATATATTTAACGGGTCTTAGCAAAAATCTAGAAAAGAATGGATACTCAGTTCAAAATTGTGAACACATGTATACACCAAATGTAAGACTTAAGATTTGAAAATTTTTTCCACTAAATAACAAATATAATTACATTTTAGAATCTATTACAATTGACTTTAGAGGAGAAGAACGTCTATGAAGCGTTTGTACAAAAACTACGTGATATTCCGGGTATGGAGGATATTTATAGTAACGTTGAATAACAATAAAATGTTGCCTATTAAAGTCTAAGTGAGTTTATATTGTGAAATAAAATGAACTTAAAAACATAATTTTATTTATTATATTTTTCAGCAAATGATGCTCAAAGAATTTTTTTTTAAATATTACTATTTGCACTGGGCTACCTACCCATATTCATGACGCTGGTACAACTGAGTATTAATTGTACGTTAAAATATATAATAACTCTAGTTTACAGCCAAAAAAACCAAATGAAGGCAAAATTTTTTCTTATGGATTTTGGTAAGCTTAGCTCGAAAATCAAGTTCACAAATTTGTCTATGGATACCGTATCTCTTAAATAAGCAATATCTTGAGTTAGAACCGTTTAATAGATTCAAGCAGCCTTGGAATGAAAATTTTATTAAATTTTCTACAATCGCTTGAAAACTATTTTTTTTAAGCGGGCAAGTAGTTTGAATAAAACGAACAAAAATATTTGATTTTTTGGGCAAAATCGTAAAAAATTATTTAAAAAATCTTTGAATATATACTGCAGCTGGGACAAATTGAGTAAAGAAATTTGGGATATGGCTTTTAAATTAATAGAACCTCCCAAAATATATAAAAAAAAAAAAAACATCTAAAAAATATCCATAGATAAAATTTTTAACTTGATTTTTTGAGTTCAGCGTTCCAAAGTACTAAGGATAACAAGAAAGAAAGTCGGTCAAGCCCGACTATAACATACTCTGCACCCTTAATGTCGCAGCTCGCATTTGGCCACGAGTCAAACGGCCAGTTAACACACAACGCACAACGCAGTGCGTTCTCTAAGTCTCTCTCTCTCTCTCTCTCACTAAGATTGCTTTTGCTGAACGCAATGCTTAGGTTATGGGTGGGGTGGGTGGTGATTGTTAACTGACCGTTTTTTGCTCATAACTTGAGTATCGTTCATCCGATCTTTATCATTCCTTCAGCAAATCGACTGTGGGAGATATGACGTTTTTTCCAAATTGCGGGGGCGCGAGGGGGCGTGGCAAAAATTGAAAATAAACTACATCTGCCTGCAAGTATAAGAAATATATGTCCCGTACATGTCAAACCTCTATCTCTTACCATCTCTGAGATCTCTTCGTTCATACGGACGGACGGACAGACAGACAGACAGACGGACAGACAGACGGACATGGCTATATCGACTCGGCTGTTGATGCTGATCAAGAATATATATACTTTATAGGGTCGGAAATGATTCCTTCTCCCTGTTACATACTTTTGCACAAACTTAATATACTCTATGTACCTCCGGTACAGAGTATACAAATTGTGGCTTCAATGAGTTAAAGTTTGCATACTGTGAATGACATTGATCATGACAAAGTTTTCTTGTATAAACGTTCCGTGGAACTAGTTCTTACTGAAAAACACATCACTAGCCAAAATCGTAACATTTGCCATCTCTAAACACCAAAGAAGACGACCGACAAAATAAATAAATACAGCAGAAAAATGATTATTAACCGAAGATTTGTAATATAAACAGCATTTTTAATCATCTCTTCTTAACAACGTTTACTTACGCACTAACCATAATGTTAAACCATCGGCATACCAACTAACTTAAACTAAATATTGTATTTGCAATTGCGCACACTGAAAAAAAAATATATTATATATATTTAATGTTCCAATAACAGGGAGATAGAATGGCTTTAAACGGGTTTTTGGAGTTCTTTCAAAAGGGCAAGGTAAGATAATTAGTATAAAGTGATAACAGATAATGTATAAAGCGTATTTTGTTCTCAGACCTTCAGGCCAAAGAAGAGATTTACGGCAGGAACTATTCGATATTCATTGCACAAGCAGGCACAGGCGAGCCTTCAGTCTGGAATTAATTTGCGACAAGTTGTACGGCTTCCAGAAGGAGAAAACATGAATGATTGGTTGGCTGTGCATGGTAAGATTAACAATAACTTTGTAATTAATATATGTGTTGATCAACTGTGTATATTTAGTTGTGGACTTCTTTAATCGGATCAACCTTATATACGGCACTGTCTCTGAGTACTGCAATGAAACGACTTGCCCCACAATGTCTGGGGGCTCGCGATATGAATACTTGTGGGCAGATGGAGATATGTAAGTATATACAATGACTGGTTATCATTTTAAATGGCAGGCAGTGTACATATGTATGATTTTTATAGAAAGCTTCTTAATTTAGATTAGGCAATCGCAACATAGACTGCATTAAATGTAGACAATTCAGCAGTCTGATTTGTCTGATTACCCGAGATCTTCTTGCACATATTTTGGATTCATTTTGAACTTCACATTACACAACACATTCCAGATAAACATGTACTTTGAAAGCTCGAATTCAAGTCGTTCATTTGTCAACAACTTCAGTTGTATGCTGGGATCTACAAACATATAGAAATTGAGATCTGATTTGTACACTTTGTCGCTCCATCCGATTCCATTGACACAACCAGGTACTAATTTATGACAGAATCAAGAAACGATTCACACTTTCATGTAATTATTAATATTAGTAGAAGTAGGTTTTTATTTTTGGACATATTTAGCGATTGACATTAGATGCAGCCAGCCAGTTACAAAATTAATTAAGTATTAAAATATAAGACTTGGTTTCGTATTTAAGAGAAATGCATTTCCAACGTCTTTGTATAAAGCGGGGAGAGGCCAGTTTCTAAGTAAATGGCGTAGTGTGGAGTGTTCTTTGGTCATCTGAAAATCCATTTCAGGAAAGTGGGTACCTGTTTTTCCACCTCCTCTAGCAGCAAATGTCTCCAAACCGGGGCTCATGACTGCTCTTGCTGTGGTCTCGAAGAGCTTATATTTTGTGCTGCTCTTTACATTCTTTTTTTCAAAAAAGGCATTCCATGTGGTGTTTATCCTTGCAGTCGTGAAGTCGTTGTATTGAGAGCTTTTCGAAAGTAATGATTGGCGTTAGCAGAACCCCCAGACACCCGAACATTTTCAATAGAACAAACAACCATTTATGGACTATGTTTCGCTTGTCGTAGGGCGTTCTCTCTTAGCCTTAATCACCATGACCTTTGATTTCTTGGTGTTAATCCGCAGTTTCCATATTTTACAGTAGTCCTTTACGCAGTTATTCACATTTTGCAATTTTTTTGAGGAGTCCGTCAGCAGCACCATCTAATGTCAGTCGCTAAATATGGCACAAAAATAAAAACCTACTACTACTACTTATTAATAATAATATTATTATTATTACTTCCATTTCTAAGTCACTTGCCCTTTGACACTAAACTCTTTTTGTGCAAAAGTATGTAACAGCCAGAGAGAATCATCTCCGACCCTATAAAGTATATATATTCTTGATCAGCATCAACAGACTATTCCATATAGCCATGACCGTATAGATGAGATAAGAGATAGAAGTCTGACATGTATGGGACATAAACTTTTATTTAAGTTTATTTATTCTTAACTCCCGACAAATGTTTTAATTACAGATATAAAAAGCCAACGGCTCTTCCAGCACAAAAATATATTGAATTCTTAATGGAATGGATTGAGACACAAATTAATAATGAAGCTGTATTTCCCGTATCCACTGGTATGTAACTTTGTACTGATATATTGTATTTAAAAAAAAAAACTTTTAAATTTGTATCGGTTTCTTTCAGATGTCCCTTTTCCGAAAACATTTGTAACACTGTGTCGCAAAATTTTAACGCGCCTATTCCGAGTTTTTGTTCACGTTTATATCCACCATTTCGACCGGATTGTTAGCATTGGTGCGGTAAGTATCAGTTAATAAACATATTGTGTGCTGATGCAAAATTATCAAGCGATTATTCGCTGAAGATTTTTACCACTTTATGGTAGTTTATTTTAAAACAAATTGTGGATATTTCACACCAATTTGAGATAAAGACATAAGGTATAGTGATGGCACTATATTCATATATTTAATATGTTGTCAGCTCATAGCTTCGTAATGGCCAAAATGGGTTAACCTTTGTAAGTTCAGAGTAGGCGCATCCTTGATCACAGAGATCCCAATCTGGAAATCACCTGAACAAGTGACTGATGCCGAGATCTTCGGTGTTCGAGCTTTGAGCCATCAGTGAAGATTTTTCAAATGCTTGGTGAGAACTTGATTCCACTTTTGTCTGGTGGAAATGAAAAGATAGAATGAAGAAAAAAGGTATTATATTGGGGTGGGGTAGTTAGTTATTGCAGAAACTAAGGGGTTTCCTTTTGGGATCTTAAATTGACCGAAACTGGTTGTGCTCCATATTTTCGAGATCGTAATGAGTTGATCGTGGTTAGAGCGATACCTAATGTTGTGATGCATATTTCACCCAAGCAATCCACTTCAAGAAACTTTAAAAACTCACATTTTCCTGCTTAGTATGACGAAGTCCTGCATATGGAGTTTCTTGGATCACTAATCGTGGATCGTAGAAGCGAGAAGACTCCTTCTATAAAATCTAGGGATACCTCTGCGGTCCTTTGCTCGAATATCTTATAAAAAAGGCTAAGAGTGCGGAAGTCGAGATTCAGATGTGATAAGTTTTCTCTGTTGAAAGCATCCGCGATACCTAGGAAATCTGCAAAAAGTTTTCTTAACATATTATAGCATTATCTAAGATCGTCTTTTTACAGTGTAGAGCCATCTCTGTCGAAATATCTTTTCGATAAGAGTGATAGGTGTTTAATATAAGGGAGAGTGTGATTGTAGCTCTGAGGTATCAGCCTTACTCGTCTTTAGCTGAGTAATTGGGAGCATCCCAATAGCTGTTTTGTGGCTTTCTTTGCGTATATCCCAAAAAATCCCAGCTCTACAAATCGCACGCTAAAGAAAGAACTCGTTTAAATACACTCTTAAAAATAAATACTTGACTCCAACATCCAAGCGAAATAAAATAATATATTCTTTCGCATCTATTCTAAATTGCATCAGTTAATAATGAAATCTCTTTTTATTTTTTCCACAGGAAGCGCATGTCAATGCTTGTTACAAACATTTCTATTATTTTGTACAAGAATTTGAACTGATATCAGCTAAGGAGCTGGAACCACTGCATGAAATGACGTCCAGGATCTGTAAAGACAAAGATTGAGCATTCAGAGGTTTTACTATTCATATATCTCAATACGTCTCAAAGGTACATTTCTCTCTTTGAATTGAAGTGTTACCAACTAATGATATTATTTAATTTGTGCTAGAATATACAATGTGTATCTTGGTTAAAATAAAATAAATAATTTAATAAGATGAAAATGCACCTCCATACTTTTGGCGCTCTTCACTTGACTTAATTAAATCACCTTTCTTCACACATTGAGCCAAAGGTCATAGTCGTAGTTATAGTCTGTTCCATGGACTGGAGCTGGAGCATACTCGCCGGGCGTAATAGAGAAGGGACAACTAGGTAAATATGGACTTAAAGGTGGCTAAGAATTAGCCACCACAGTTGCAACTGAAGCGGCTGGAGCAAAGGAAGCTACTAGAGCAAGCGTGGCGGAACGGCAGCCTGAGGAGCCTCTACTAAAATGGGCTGTGGAGGCTACATAGGTTTGTGTACATGAACGGTCTATCAGGGGAAATTGCAAACCAGCCACATCCAAGGCATACCTTATCGGCCACAAGTCAGGCAGTTGCCGGCATCAAAATGCTTTTTATTAGCTAGATTCTATAAAATGGGTTGCGATTCGACCACTTTGATCAGATCTGCTTGATTTTTCCTCGCAGTTCTCCAAATGATTTTAGATTTGTTTTTTTTTTGTCTTTTTTGCATACTTCTGACAATTACACAGTTCTACAAATTGAGACCATTTGTGAGTATCTCGAGCATCTTAAATTAATTCTTACTTGTCTTCCCGTGCTGAGTACGAGTTGGCATATCAAAGTCATATTTTAGTCTCCGTTTCCAAGATATTGACGGAAAAACAATTTTCCGACTTTTTACCGTTCTAGAATCTCTTTAGATCACACAAAGCATTAAATTCTGATTTTATGGAGGATAGTACACATAATGAAATCGAGCGGTAGCGATATATGTAATGCCAATGGTGTCGAAATTGGTCTTCAAAGACAAAATTTACTTGATATAGCCAAACCATTGTGTTTGTCGGATATTTATTGCAATAGTTAAGCATATGTACTCATTATGGAAATTTTGTTGCATTTTTGTCAGGATCATTAGCAGAGGTACAGCCTGTTAAACCCGACATATAAATATAATACACGTATATGTATAAAAGAGTTTGTCCTGACTAATTTACTGATTCACTGACTGATTCAATGGCAATCCACGCAGAGCCCAAACGGAAAGAGATAGAAGGCTGAAATTTGGACAGGAGCCGGGGTTTCGAAAAATTCCACCCCCAAGGGGAGGAAAAGCGGCGGAAAAGTTTGAAACTCAAACCGAGTAAGCATAGTCGAAATAATTGGACACGTGTTTTCCCAATTTTGGAAAATCCGCCCACGAGGAAAATTTTCTGAAAATTCTGCTTGCAAAAAAAATATTTTTCATCCGATTTGCTTGAAACTCGGTTTGTAACGATAGAATATTAAACAGTTCGTCGACTCTACTACGAAACAAACTTCACAGCGAGAATCACACATAAGCTTTCCTCCACTTTGGGACTTGTACAAATCCTGTAGATGATCGCACCGGACGACATACATCCCAACTATACTCAAAACTGGAAGATCATTCGTTCCCATATGGTCTCTGGAGGGGGAGTACTATGGCAGCTCTGGTCACACTATTCACTAACCGGTACTCCATCCCGAACGCAGTAGCAGCACAACAGCAGGTGCACCATCCCTAATGCAGCAGCAGCACGAGAACCAGTTTCTGGCTGGCCTCGCTTCCGCGCTTGTTAATTGTTAGCATATAAGTTATATCAAAGATTTATAGATATTATAGATGACGCATGTGAAAGAAAAAACGATTTTTCTTGGAAGCTGACATTGGATCCCAAAAAAAAAAATAAAAAAGTTTGTATGAGATGCCGTATCTATATATGTAGTGTCTTTGGTTATATTCAATAAAGTTAGTTACATCTATTAAATCAAGTAGCTAAAATAGTCAAAGTAGTGGCGCCATCTATTGCTGAGTTTGGGAAATAACTCAGCTAAGAATGATCGACAAAAATCATTTAAAACGTTAATTTATATGAATTATACAAGCTACAAGGGTAAATAAACTTCGAACTCCGAAGTTAGCTTTCCTCTATTTTTATACCCTTGCAAAGCGTATTATAATTTTGCCCAGGAGTTTGCAACGCATAGAAGGAATCATCTCCGACCACATAAAGTATATATATTCTTGATCAGCATGACGAGCTGAGTCCATTGAGCTTTGTCCGTCCGTCTGTCTTCCGTCTGTCTGTTTCTACGCAAACTAGTCCCTCAGTTTTGTAGCTATCGAGCTGAAATTTTGCACAGAGTCTTTTTTTCGCTGCACGTTGATAATAAGTCTGAATCGCTCGGATCGGATGACTACTTCTTGTAGCTGCCATAGAAACGATCGTTCGGAAAATGGGTTTTTGTGTGGAAAAGTTTTTTGGTTTCAATGTTAGCGCTCTTAAACTTGGTCATTATTAAAATTATATGTTTTCAAACTGATCTGCGAACCTCTTAACCTTAGGAGCGAGCTTTTTCAAGTGTATTAAAACTTTGGCACAAACGAAGTTAGCTTTCCTTTCCCGTTACACCCTTGCAAACGGTATTATAATTTTGCCCAGGAGTTTGCAACGCATAGAAATATTCATTTCCGACCCTCTAGACTATATATATTCTTGATCAGGGCGACGAGCTGAGTCGATTAAGCTTTGTCCGTCCGTCGACCGTCTGTCTGTTTCTACGCAAACTAGTCCCTCAGTTTTGTAGCTATCGAGCCGAAAATATGCACAGAGTCTTCTTTTGACTGCACGCTGCTAATATGTCGGAACCGCCCGGATCGGATGACTACTTCTTGTAGCTGCCATAGGAACGATAGGTCGATGAGTCAATTTTACAACTTTCCTAGTAGGCGTAGGAACTTTTCTAGTAAAATAAATGTATGATATGTGGCAGTCGAGTTTGAGCTACGAGACTGAAAGGAACTTATTTGTTTGTTTATGTGCTTAAATTGTTGAAACCAATATTGTGACCAATAAAATCAATCAAAATGCCACGAGTGTCTTCAATGTCCCAGGAGCAACGACGGCAGGCGTCCCGTGATAGAGCTCGCATCCGTTACGAAAATGCGTTTTGGATATCAACTCGAAATGCTAGTCGACTGGCCGCTATTCGCGAAGAAAATCTAGCATCTCGTCAAGTAGAGCGGGAGCGTGATAAAGACAAGAACTTGCAAGGGTATAAAAACTTCGGCACGGACGAGGTTAGCTTAGCCTTCTCGTTTTTTTTATTAAGAATACCCCAACACTATATAAAAAAAACTTATTTCAGCTCCAGGAATTGAACTCATGACTGACCTATTACGAGTTATGCCTACAGCGCTCTACGCCTGAGACGTCTGATGTATTTTTTCCAAACGTACATATTTTAAGTGTTTATTAACAGGCTGAATATACAATTTTTGAAAATAACCAATAGTAATCTAAAGTAATCTTTTTGAATATTTTTAACTATTTTGGATTATTTTTTGGTAATTTCCACTAGTCCCGATTATTTTTGATTATTTCTTATCGTAATCAAAGAGTAATCGACTTTTTTTGTACCACAGGATATAATCATTGATCACTAATCGTAATCCAAATTTAACAACTATGAATTTGATCAAGTATTGTAATTTAATCTACGGATTAACACCGAGAAATCAAAAGTCATGGTTTTTAAGGGCATAAGAGGACCCCCTACGACAAGCGAAACATGGTCCATAAATGTTTGTTTGTTCTATTGAAAATGTTAGGGTGTCTGGGGGTACTGCTAACGCCAAACATTACTTTCGAAAAGCTCTCAATACAACGACTTCACGACTTCAAGGTAGCGATAAACACCACATGGAATGCCTTCTTTGAAAAAAGAATCTAAAGAGTAGCACCAAAAATAAGCTCTTCGAGGCCATAGCAAGAGCAGTCATGTGCTATGCAGCCCCGGTTTGGGGACATTTGCAGCTAGAGGGCGTGGAAAAACTTGTACCCACTGAAAAGGATTTTCAGATGACCAAAGAACACTCCACAGTATGCCGTTTACTTAGAAGCTGACCTCTCCCCGCTTTATACAAAGACGTTGAATATGCATTTCTGTGATATACGAAAAGTCACGAACCTCAGCCCGAATTCCGTGAAGGTCGTCCAAAATCAGTTGTTGTGCCAGAAAACATTTATGCTGTGCGTGAACTGATAATGCAAGATGGACAAGTGACATACCGTGAGATTGAGGCATACCTAAACATTAGTTCCACCAGCAACATTAGTTCCACAGAGCAAAAATGGCTCGTGAAGAAATTTAAAAACCAAACCAACCGCCAAAGACGAATCATTCTCCATCATGCCCATAACGTCGAATTGATAGAACATCTAGCGTACAGCCCTGATTTAGCATCCAATGATTTCTTTTTATTCCCAAACATCAAAAATAAACTGCGTGGTGAACGTTTTCCTACTCTGCGTTTGATGCGTTTCAAACCCATGTTTTGGAGGTGCCTCAATCGGAGTGGAAAAAGATTGTGTGCTTGAAATGGACCTACAGCTTAACGCCGAATCCAAACGGCAAAGTTTGAGAAGCTTTTTCATGGCTGGTTACTTTACAGCGGGCACCAATAGCTGGTGAAGGTGACCGGTTGTGTTAAAGTTTTTAAAGAAGAAACTTTTTATTAGATGTACGAACCATCGTTTCCCGCACCAGCAGGCACACACACTACCGCTGTATCACACCCGGCCTCAAACGATGGAAAAAGTATGCCAAAATTTGAGCTTACTGATGGACCACCTTAGGCATAGTCGCGGGCAAAACATTTACATAAAATATTCTTAAAAAAGTAAATGGCAGGCATTGATTTATTTATTTTTCAAAAAACAAACTCATAAAAATTACCCTTTACTTGAATAATGTTGCTGTTGATTAATACAGCTGAACCGGAACCCGTTCAAAACCAAAATTTACGGTTCTGTTAACTGCTCAGTATTGTACGACAGAGTCTCAAAATCGGTAGTCAAGTATAATGCCGTTTTTTTTTTTTAATTTTAGAAAGAATTTCAGAATTTCTTATTCAATCGTTACCCATAAAATTTTTGTTTTTTAGATTCTCGATTCTGAAGACTATACAGGTTTATAAGCTTTGAACCAGGGAAGATGGCAGACTTTCCATATCTATTTTGGTCGCTTTTAATGTAAGCTGCTTGAATAAAGTTACAGAAAAACAGAACACTAAATTTTAATTTTGCTAATATGATAAAAAATTTTTGATTTTTAAATGGAAAGTATGGTTATTATACCATTGTAGAGGGTATATTAAAATTGTTTTTTGTTTCCAATGCTATCTGTATAAACTTGTTACTGATCAATATTATATGCTACCACACAATTCTGCCAAGTTTGATCCAAATCGGATGACTATAGTACACTATATATATAGCTGCCATAGGAACGACCGGTCGAAAAAGTAGTTCTAGTGAGGAAAACTTTTTTGTTTTCAATGGTAGCGTCTTTATACTTTCAAGTTATGAATACTATCGGTTTCTACACAATTTTGGGGAGTTTGATCAAAATCGGATGAATGTATCTTATAGCTGCCATATAACAAACTGGCAAACAAATGTTCAAAGTAGTGGCGCCATCTATTGCTGAGTTTGGGAAACAACTCAGTTAAGCATGTTCGACGAAAATCATTTAATTCCTTAATTTATTTATTTATTGGTTAATCATTTACACCTTAATTGCTCCAAGTGCATGTTTATGACTCCATCGTTGCAAACCTTCGCTGGCTATTTATACGATTGGCAATGAACCCCTGCAACGAATATCTACAGTCGTTGATCCTGGAATTCTTTTTGACCCCAAATTGAGTTTCAATCCTCATATTTCCTTTATTGTTTATAGGGCGAATGGTATACTTAGATTTATTAAACGTTGGTCGAAGGAATTTAATGATCCATACACCACAAAGCTCCTGTACACTGCTCTAGTCCGTCCTGTACTTGAATACTGCTCGTCCGTCTGGTGTCCGCAATATAAAAAGCATATCGATCGTATTGAATCAGTACAAAAGCAATTCTTGCTTTTTGCTCTTCGTGGACTAAATTGGGACCCTAACCTTCGTCTGCCATCGTACTTCAGCAGACTCTTGCTTATTAAACTTCCTTCGTTAGCTAAACGTAGAACAGTCCTAGTCTTTTTCTTCATAAGCTAATCATTAGCGATGTAGACTCTACCGAACTCTTAGGTCGCCTTTACTTTTCCGTTCCTTCTGGGTCAACTAGAAACTATTTACCTTTAATCTTGCCCAGATGCACAACTGATTATGCCCAGAACAATCGTTTTCGGGTCTTATGTCAAAATTACAATGATCTCTATCACCTGCTCTCAACAGATCTCTCTCTCTTCTCTCTAAAAACTTCTCTCTATAATTATCTCCGGGGAAATCACTGACCATTCCCAGCTGTGAGTAGGGGCATAGCTTGCCGGACTGGCTAAAAAATCCTCCCTCACCGGGTCAGAGATTTTTCCGGTTATTTAGTTTTAAGTTTTACGTATAAATTTTTTATTTTAAAAGTTTACTTTTAGATATCTCTATCTCAGTTTTATTTTATTTTAATTTATTATATTATCTTATTTTTTTTCCTTTGTTCCTACATAACAATAGGTTTTGGATTTTTTCTCTCTCTCTCTCTCCCTCTTCTCGATCTCTATATTATTAAAGTTTTTGTTAGCTCTTATAACGTCTCTGACTACAATTGGCTGTGAATAGGGGTATAGCTGGCCGGAAGGGCAAATAAAATTCCCCCACCGTGTCGGAGTCGTTATTAGTTTATTTTGTAATTTTATTAGATTTTCTTTGATAGGCTTCATAAGCTCATAAAAATTTTTGTAACGTATATACATTTTTGTTGACAACCTTTTTTGTCAACTCTAAATAAATAAATAAATAAAATAAATACACAAGCTGCAAGGGTATATAAACTTCGGTCGAGCCGAAGTTAGCTTTCCTCTATTTGTATCCCCTTGTAGAGGGTATATTTAAATTGTCGAGATGCTTGAAACGCATAGAAGCAAGCATATCCGACCACATAAAATATATATATTCTTGATCAGCATGACGAGCTGAGTTCATATAGCCATGTAAGTCTGTCCGTCCGTCTGTCCGGCTGTTTCTATGCTATCTCCTCCGGCAGTTTTAAAGCTATCTTAAGCAAACTTTGCCCGAAGTCTTTTGGTACAAAGACGCTGCACATTTGTCGGAACCGGCCGGATCGGATGACTATATCATATAGCTGCCATAGGAACTATCAGTCGAAAATGTTTTAGTGAGAAAAACTTTTAAACCCCGTATTTATAAGTTTTCTACGCTTTAACACAAGCCCACCAAGTTTGATGAAAATCGGTCAACTATATAGTATAGCTGCCATACAAAATATAGTTCTGAAAAATCGTCTTAGTAGGAAAAACTTTTTTGTTTTCAATGCTATCGCTCCCAAACTTGTTACTGATCAAGCTAGTATGCTACTACACAATTCTACCAAGTTTGATCCAAATCGGATGACTATAGCATATAGCTGCCATAGGAACTATCGGTCGAAAAAGTAGTTCTAGTGAGAAAAACTTTTTTGTTTTCAATGGTAGCGTCTTTATACCTTCCAGTTGTGAATATTATAAGTTTCCACACCATTTTGGGGAGTTCGGTCAAAATCGGATAAATATATTATATATCGTATAGCTGCCATATAACAAATTGGCAAGCAAATGCTCAAAGTAGTGGCGCCATCAAGCTACAAGGGTGTATAAACTTCGGACGAGACGAACATAGCTTTCCTCTATTTTTATACCCGTTACTCGTAGAGTAAAAGGGTATACTAAAGTCGTGCAGATGTATGTAACAGGCAGAAGGAATCATTTCCGACCATATAAAGTATATATATTCTTGATCAGTATCAGCAGCCGAGTCGATATAGCCATGTCCGTCTGTCCGTCTGTCTGTATGAACACCTAGATCTCAGAGACTAGAAGAGCTTGAGCAACCAATTTTGAAATGTAGATTCCTATTGTCTGCACGCAGATCAAGTTTATTTCAAATTTTTGACACGCCCACCCCCGCCCCCACAATAAAAAATGTTGAATAACTCCCACAATTTTTGAGATATATCGAAATTTAAAACTTACATTAATATTCGCAACATCTATAAGCCCTCCAATTTTCATCAAGATCGGATGATAAATAGCCAAGTTAAAAAAATGTTGCATACTTTTCGGCTGTCCTGCCTTAGACACACAGGAAGGCTATTCAACGTTTCTTTCCGTGAGTAACGGGTATTTCGAAGTCGGTTAGAGCCGACTTTAACTTACGCTCTCGTTTTTTTATAAAATCGGGTTTTTGTCTAAGTTTATATAATTGTGAAAAATTTTCCGCTAATCGAAAACAAATTGCGGGTTCAGAATTTCATAAGAGTGCTTTACCAGGACTTTAAAAATCAAGTTTAGAACAGTGCTATATTCGATAATCTCTGCAGCATATCTGAAATCGAAGATTTGAAGTACATCAAGAATCTGTTGAGGAAACATCATCAGGATATAAATTAGATAGTTTTCAAAAGTGCTTAAGTTGGCCTACTTTACAGCATTTGCTTATCCACTTAAAAAGTTCTTCCATTTTACGTGTGGCTCTTTTTAATCATTATGCAACATTCAAGGAAAACTTAATTTGCTTAAATGGCTAAACTCTAGAGGATTACAAAAGGGGAGAACAATAATAATAAATATAATGCTAATGCCAATATGCATAATCACTGAAAACGCTTATTGGTCAATTAATTAGGAATTCCAGCTTTAAACTACCTTGTCTGTTGCTCAATTTAACTCGGAGTAATTTGTCGAATGGGTTGGGACTGGCGTTGGGGCGTATTCGGCCAGATTATGCTCTACCTTAAATCGATTTAGCATTAGTCTCAAGCAATCAGTTCCGAGATTGAAAATCTGTTTATTTATTTGACGAATAATTGTTATTTTAAGAACCATTAGTGCCAATTGCTTACTCCAAGCAATAATCCTCAATTTCCATTTTCAAATGAACCAAAAAAGTAGAAACTCCACCCACTATTGTACAGCGACAGAGAATGATTAGGTGTTTTATACTCGTTTTATGTGTGTATACAGCGCATAAAACGGCTATAACCAATAATAGTAAAGTAGGGTTGAATACCCCAGCCTACAACCACTGCCAAAGTCCTGAGCAGAGCCTGTTAAGACCAATGAGAGTAAATTGCAATAATGTAGGCAGGGCGGCACTTAAAAAGCTACAAGCAACAGCCACCATGCCGAAAAAAAAAATTGGGGGTTGATATGCCAGAGCGAGAGAGAGACGGTGCGCATCGAATATAGCGAGAGAGAGAGAATAGTTTCTCGTCATCAAGGTGTCCCTTAATCTTAACCGTTGTGTAAGCATAATCCTTGAAATCAGGTGAAATAAAATTTAAGCAGAAAATATGGGTAGACTTTTGACGATCTTCTTTCAAGCAGCTTAATTTAAATTAATTCTAAATAAGTTTAATTTACATTTTACAACATATTTTATTTTATTATTGTTGATTTAATTAAGAAACATTTCTCTTAAGTTTGATAGCTTCTCTCACTTTCTCTCTCTTGGGTTTTAAGGGGATTAAATGGGGATTAACTAATGGGCATGCGCAGCAACAAGAGTAAACTGAAGCCTTACTGAAGGCATTTACCTTGCTGTGAAGTAGTCGACCGTTAAGTTTCCGTACCTCAACTTATGTGGCGGAGCAACAGCGCGTAGTTTAACAAAATATAAAAAATGGAACAATTGGCGCAATTTGTTACCAAATCTTTTGAATTTAATTTAACTAATAATCGCGTTCATGATCTGTTCAATTCGATGACTAACGCGCGTATTCAAAAACTAACTGAGACAACAAGTCCGATGCTTGTCAATTCCAATAGTTTGGACGGCAGCTCTGTCGAGAACGGTGCAAATGGTGATGAGTCGATGGATATCGACATAACTGATATATCTGTTACGGAAGATGCTGTAGTGCCAAAACAGACTCCCATAGTCAAAGTACATTCCGTTGAAAGAAAATCAATAGTGACATGTTGCTCATCGAGCGAAAGTAACCGGAACGCTGATGAGCCAAAACCAAAAAACTGGCTAATATCGGATCTATTGGAGGCTGATTCACATTCAGAAGGTAACACTGAAACCATGGTAATGTGAAAGAAAAATGTTCGACTCTGATTATTATATTTAAGCAGAGCTCTATTTTATTAGGTAGCGGATAAGGGTCCCACTATAACTCATTACCCAGCCTTATCGCCTTTTAAGAACGATAGTGTTTGGAACAGATTCCTTTACTATAAAAATTGGGAATAATACCGGAACCGGTACCAGCACCGGAACCGACAATATTTGGAATCTCCGAGTTTTCTCGGAAGACCGAACCGATCCAGATTTATTTTTACTGCTCGAGAATGATCCGGAGGCTATTTAGAAGTTTAGCTATCTATGATGAAATAGGACTGCTTCTATTGGCTGTGCTCCGGCTTTCACTGACTTTTGCAATTTGCGATTTAAAACAATTCGTACGAATTAAATGTAAAATGCTCAAAAATTCGCAACTTTTTGTTATTGATTCTGTTTTATTCCCAATTCGCTCTCCAACACTTCACAGAAACAGCTGTACCTAGCAGCCAAATCGCCATTTGTTGTTGTCAAATGTAGTTTGCTTCCTGTGCAATTTTGGGCAGGTTAGGTAAAAAATGGTTTTAGATATGAGATTAAAGCAAAATTTTATAAGAAAGTCCACAAAAACAATCTAAAATATTCAAAGAATATAAACAAATTTGTTCATAGAAAAGTAGTTATTATCTCTAGCGACATTTCCCATTTACTTTTAAGTTTACGGACTCAGATGTCGCTGGTTTTAATTCGGCGAAATTTTGCGAATGTCGGAGCAACAACTTTTGCGGTTTAGAGACCTTGTACTTACCTACAAGTTTAAGTATTAAAATATATTTATGTATAAAATCTTTAAAAATCAACTTAAATAGTTTCTCTGAACCGAACACTTTTCCAAACCGGTTTAGGTTTAGGATGGGGGGATAATAGATTCAGAAGGTTCGGTTCATGGTCCGGCTCAAGATACCCTAAAAACTCGAGAAAGCAAAGCAAACTTCATCTGTTCCGAAGTTTTAATACACTCGAAAAAGATCGCTCCAACGGTTAGCGATATCGACAAAATTTCGCAGATTAGTTTGGAAACATACCTATAAATATAATATTTAACGGGTGACACATTAAGAAGTTTTTTTTTTAATAACAAATAAATCACAAAAAATGGAATTGGATGGTGGAATCTTTATTATGGGCTAAAAGAACTATCTCTGACGTATACTTTCTTAAAGATAGTTTCATTCAAATGTTGACCGCAACTACGCCGTAAATGGTCCATTCGGATGGTTCAATTTTGGATAACTCTTTCCAGCGTTGCTACACACACACACAGGCACATTTCTGGCTAAATGGATACGTCAACAAACAAAATTGTCGCATTTGGGCTGATGAGCAACCCGAAGAGACTCTCGATCTACCGTTACATCCACAAAATTGCACTGTTTGGGGTGGTTTATGGGCTGCTAAAGTCATCGGGAGGTATTTCTTTAAAATGAGGCCGGACAGAACAGTCAATGGTGAGCGCTTCCACGCCATGATAAATGACAATTTGTTACCTGTAATTAAAGCCCTTGATGTCGGCTACGTTTTGTTTCGGCAAGACGGTGCTACGGCGCGCGAAACAATGGCTTTATTGAGAAATCATTTCGGTGAGCAGCTTATTTCGCGCTCCGGACCTGTCAACTGGCAGCCTAGATCATGTGATATCACACCACTGGACCTTTTTCTGTGGGGTTACGTGAATTCAAAAGTCTTTATTGCTCGCGTAATTCGCGAGATACCCGTAGCAATGCTGGAAAGAGTGATCCCAAATTGGACCATCCAAATGGATCACTTACGGCGTACTCCCGGTGAACATTTGAATGAAATTATCTTTAAGAAGTAAATTTCAGAGATAATTCTTTCAGCCCATAATAAAGATTCCACCATTCAATTACATTTTTTATGTTTTACTTGAAATATAAAAAAAAACTTCTTAATGGATCACCCGTTATATAACAAAAAAGTTTTTCTCACTAAAACACATTTTTCGACCGATGGTTCCTATGGCGGCTACAAGAAATAGACATCCAATCCGGTTTCGACATATTAGCAGCGTGCAGTCAAAAGAAGACTCTGTGCAAAATTTCAGCTCGATAGCTTAAAAACTGAAGAACTAGCTTGCGCAGAAACAGACAGACGGGCTGACGGACAAAGCTTAATCGACACAGCTCATCATGCTGATCAAGAATATATATATATGCGTTGCAAACTTCTGGGCAAAATTATAATACACTTTTCAAGTGTATAACAACCTAAATAAGCACAGTCGTTTTTTATTACTTTTCAAATTCGATTAGTTTTTATTTTTAAACGGATCAAATATATGAAAATAGACAACACTGCGTATGAGTGATGTACAAAAACTTTTGAGCCTCTGCGCTCCAGTTAAAACTTAATTGTATTACGCTTCTTATACACCAAATAGCATCAGCTAGGGGGTGAGATTATGACTTTGAAAATTTCATACTCTGGAGGTCGAGTCTAATACTCATACTCGACTCGGCAGTTGATGCTGAAAATTAATTTATTTGGAATTTTGTTGAAATCATTATTAAAATGCAACGGAAATTAATTACACAAGGCAACAAAATCCAACTTTTAATCACCTCCATCAATATTTTTTTTTTATATTATTTGGGTTGCCTTGATTCCAAATCTGTCATCAGTTTTTCCACATCACCCTCAGTTTTCAAGATATAGCGTAAAATGTGAATTTTGAATTATGTGGCCGATTTACACGCAAGACTTGGTCTGCTTACCACTTAAAGCGGTGCTCAATATATCAACGCTTCGTACAAACATTTTTCACCTTCTTAACATAGCCCATAACCGTGAAATAAGTGCTGAAAGTTAAAATCTCCATTTTTTTCAGAGAAAATGTTTACCTTAAAAAAATTCTAAAAATAGAGGAAAGCTAACTTCGGCTCGGCCAAAGTTTATATACCCTTGTAGCTTGTATAATTTATATAAATTAAGGTTTTAAATGATTTTCGGCGAACATTCTTCGGTGACTTATTTCCCAAACTCAGCAATAGATGGCGCCACTACTTTGACCATTTGCTTGCCAGTTTGTTATATGACAGCTATACGATATATTCATCAGATTTTAACCAAACGCCCTAAAATTGTGTGGAAACTGCTAACATTCATACCTGGAAAGTATAAAGACGCTACCATTGAAAACAAAAAGTTTTTCTCACTAGAACTACTTTTCAAACGATCATTCCTATGACAGCTATATGCTATAGTCATCCGATTTGGATCAAACTTGGCAGAATTGTGTGAAAGCATATCAATCAGTAACAAGTTTGGGAGCGATAGCGCTGAAAACAAAAAAGGTTTTTCCTACTAAGACTTTTTTCCGACGTAGCTTTTGTATGGCAGCTAATATAATATATATAGATGTCCGATTTTCATAAAACTTGGTGGAATTATGTGAAAGCATAGAAAACGAGGTTTGGTGGCGTTTGCATTGAAAACCAAAAAGTTTTTCTCACTAAAACTAGTTTTTCGACCGATCGTTCCTATGGCAGCTATATGCTATAGTCGTCCGATCCATCCGGTTCCGACAAAATGTGCAGCTTATGTGTACCAAAAGACTCCATGTCAAGTTTGGTTAAGATAGCTTTAAAACTGACGGAGAAGATATCATAGAAACAAACGGACGGACGGACTGACGGACATGGCTATATCAACTTAGCTCGTCATGCTGATCAAGAATATATATACTTTATGTGGTCGGAGATGCTTCCTTCAATGCGTTACAAACATCTGGACTATTTTAATATACCCTCTACAAGGGTATACAAATGTGTTCTTCAATTAAAGCTATTTTTTATTTAGCTTGAAGCTAAAGTTCATTGTATTTTCTAATTTCGGATTTTGTGAAATTTATGTAGCTACTAAAATTTTAAGTAATAGCTAAATAAGTACGAGTTTTTCATTAAAATTTGTTACAATATTTACTACCATTTAGGAAAATCCTTGGCAATTTAATTATTCCTGTTCCGGTTTTCAGTTTCGACAAGATTTGCTAAATGTTGATGCGTAAAATTAGTTAAGTAAATATTTAGGTTTAAAACGATTTTATGCTTAAATGCAAGTATAACACAAGGCAAGAAATTAGACTTTTTCCAGTATATTTAAGGGTCGGTGGTGATTCTAGATGATTTTCGTAAAGATACAAAAAATGCCTTATTTGACTCTTTTTATTCGCGTTATGGGGAGAACCACCTATTCTTTTGTTTTGACTTTCTTTGATATTATCGGAAAGAACTACTCCTTAACTTCGAAATAAACTATCCAAAATAGTTCTACGATTTTTCCAATTAGCGAGCTTTAGAGCGAGCTTTTTCAAGTGTATTAAAACTTCGGCACAGACGAAGTTATCTTTGCTTTCTCGTTTTTTATTAAAGAATATGGGGTTTAGTGACCTGTTTTTGATTTTAGTTAATGTTACAACTGGCTAGCTCAAGGTCTTTTTGGTTGATTATAAGCCTTTTTATAACCAACACAAACCAACAGATATTAATTACATTTTGGAATAGCAATTGGGTATGTCCGTACAACGATCGCTGTTTCGAGAATAACCAAATTCTCTCATCAGCGGACTTGTTTTGCTGTTCACACTTCAAACAAACATCCAGTTAGTATTAAAACTCTGAAAGGGGCGAATAAAGACATAGGAATTACACTATTATAAATTCGCAGCCCGAATTTCGGCTATGGTTTTTTGTTTGAAGGTGTGTGTTTGCCAATTTGTTGTAATTAATTCTGTTGCTTATGGCTGCTGCTAGGTGGTTGGGCTATCCGTCCAATGATCATCCACACAAGGTATTTTTTTGCTTGCTTATCGAGACTATTTCTTCAAAATGGTATATCTTCTCTTAAAAAAATCGTACAGTTCTTTAGGATAGTTTATTTTAAAGTTAAGATATAGTAATTTTCGATAATATAAAAAAAAGTCAAAACAAAAATATAGGTTCCCCATAAAACGCGTCTGAAAAGCGACAAAATAGGCACTTTTTGCAACTTTATGCTCAAATTACTAAAAATCTCGAAATGATGGACCATTTTTGAACACAGATTCGTGTTCAGCATACGAAAATCATCTAGAATCACCACCAACCCTTCAATATACTGGAACTTGTTGCCTAGTGTAATTATAAGGTTATGAAATCGATTCCCTTAATCGTTGACTTGGTTTTAATTAATGTGAAAACGGCTTGCATATTGCTTTCCAAATTATTTAAACAACATATTTTACATCAAAGTCTCTTGAATGGTAACCACACTCACACATTTTATACTATGAGTAACCATTAGTAATTATGGAATCCATTGAGTAACCATGGATTAAAAGAGTATCATAATGTTGTACAAATATATTTGATACGAATATAATAGAAAGAAACATTTCCGACAGTATAAAAAATTAATGTATGTTCGTGATTACTAACTTAGCAACTACCTCCCATTCAATAAACTTGACACCAAACATATTTTATATCATCACAAAACAACTCGCTCATAATCAGACACATTACACCTGCAATCAAACTTACATATACAGATAAGTTAAGAGAATATCTACACAATCTAAATTAAGTTGCCAAATTTACACAAGGTGACAGAAAAAATAAAGAAACAAAATAAATAATAAAAAAAAAAAACCTTGATTAGCGTCAGCCTCCGAGTCGATATTTCCTTGTCCGTAGATCCCAAAGGTTATTAAAGTTAGATCCACCATATTTTCCATGTAGGTGGGAATATACCACACGCAGATCACGCTTTTTTCAGATTTAAAAAACTTTTCGCTGATATTAATGGATAGATTTTCCTTGACACTTGAAGTTTGCGATTTTGGTCGCATGTACCAACCATTAAGCTACATATAAAGATCTTAAAATGCTTAAACAACTCAACAGCAACAGCATTCCGAGCCGTTCACTCATACACTCAGAGAAAAATGCTCTGAAATTTCAATATTTACACTTTGACTTTAACATTTTCACCATTGATTCAGCGTTAAATATGGAATTCCTAAATATACAGTGTGTACACTTTAATTTAAATATGAAAATATTAAAAATTTAAAAAAAAATCTAATTAGTTTGTTCTGAATCAAGAGAAGGAATCCCCCATTGAAGCATCCACCAGTTGGACTTTGAGAAACACCAAATTATATTAAATTGTATTTAAAAATGTTTACTTATTCTCCGGGGACTCGAACTCGGGTCCCTTGGTCTGAACACAATTGCCGGTTGCGCTATTGCGCGTGCTGGCGGAAAGCCTTCTAAGATACTACTTGTATTGAATTGAATCTACCATCTGCCTAAGAACATCAGACCACTTGTTATTCTCAAGTTCGAATCCCCCGAATTTTTCATATAAATGGCGCAAAGAAAATTATGTGATTAAAATTAATTCTAGTTGAATCAAAGTGCATATTAATTGATTTTAGTGCAAAAATTGCATTGCATTATGATTGTTATAGTTTTTACTATGCCATTTTTCCCTGAGTGTAGACACTCATTGCTTTACCAAGAAATCTCTTAGTTGTTTATATAGCGATTATATTTTGATATTAGTCCACTTTCAGTTATTCTCAAAATTGAATTTTTGTTAACTCAAAAAGAGAATTGGTACAGAACCCTCTTATTATACGTTGGAGAAAAGAGTTAATCTCATTTTTTGGCTGCAATTTCTTATTGAATGAAAATCTTTAGTTCTGCTTGTGGATAATGGATATGTTATATTTTTCTATCAAGTCAAGAATAATATCAGCCGCCGCCAGAAGTGTTGTCCCAATCATCAGTTTAGTGACATTTCCCATCACTTTTGCCAGTTCTTTCTGCTATGTTCTTGATATCTTGAGGACTTTAAGTATTCGAGGCTTGTAGATCTAGCCCGTAACTTCAAAAAACCCTAAAAATGGAGTGAAAACGTGTAGTTCATTTTTATCTGAAGTGGTACCTTTACCCCAACCGGTCCTTGGATTTTAGATTGACAATAAATATAAACAGTTGAGGAAATATAAATCTATATATTCGAGAACATATATTATTCTTGGCAGTCGGAAAAGTTTTTTTTAGAGTGCTTCGAGCATGGGGACAATTTGAGAGCAGCATAACATGACGAATGCGACGGTATTGCTTTATTGTTTGTACTTTAAGATATATCAACTTTGTTTTACAATAAATTTAATTTGGTCTTATTTCAGATAACGACTGTGAAAAACAAATTTTTTCTTCAAAACCAACGGAAAATGTAATTTTAAATTTGACTTGTGATAACGATGGAAATGATTCTTCATGTCCAGAGGAAAAAGGTAAAGTAAACTATTAAACTTAGTAAAAATAATCTTTCAGTTCGGCTCAGTACTGAAACTGGTACTCAATTCATGACTTCCTTACTTGCTTTTGGATTCTGAATTTAACACAGACAGAACCTGGGAGTTCATTTAATTCGTTCCTTAAGCTACGAAACGCTTTGCTGCCCTCATGGGTAGTACTGAAACCGTACTGCAATCACTCATGAATTGGAAAACTTCCTAATCCTGATAACTAAATATGTCTAGAAGGTACGAAGCATCTATCCATAAAACTGTGGGAGATAAGACGTGTTTCCAAATTCCGGTGGAGCCGGGGGTGTGGCAAATTTTAAAATATACCCGATCTGGCTGCAAGTAATCTGTATCCCATACACCTCTAACTCTTACCATCTCAGATCAGGGTCATTCCAAGCTGACTAATAGATGGCTGCTTTTATAAATTGCCAAGTTTTGTACAGATAGATTTTATACTTAAGAAGGGGATATATCTATATATATCTATATGATACTGAGCTTGGAATGCTAATCGAATATATGATTTATTTAAGGAGTTGGAGATGCTTCCATGAGACACATTATATAACAGGGCTGAAAGACTTTTAAAAATCAAAAGGCCTTCACTCCCGGTTCGAGCTTCCAAAACTTTTTGGGTTCAGGTTCAAGGAGCGGATTTATAAGATCGATGAACCTAGGTATATAGTTAAAATTTTGTTGCTAAAGCCCAATAAGCAGTTGTGAAGTAACTAGAAGTAAAGTAACAAGAAAGAAAGTTGGTAAAGCCTGACTATAACATACTTTGTACTCTTAATGCCGCCGCTCGCATTTGCCCACGAACTATACGCGTTATACGCTCTGTGTACCTTTGGTACAGAGTATAAAAATTTCATACAAAAAATTGTACTTTTGCCATCCTGTCAAACTTTTTTTTTATAAGATTTTAACTTTACTTATCGTTACTTCTCGTTACTTCACAACTGCGTATTGGGCTAATTCAGAAAGCACTGATGCTTACAAAATCTTTTTCGATCGAAAAACTCTACGAAAGCAGAAACCTCATATTAGCCGGTGTCGGGGAGGTGAGCACGAAAGCCGACAGCCGACTCACTTGATTCACACATCCATAAAATCCGCTCGTCTTGTTTTTTGGCAGATGTCCCGAACAATAAGGTGATAAGGTGCAGAGAAGCGCGAAAATATGTTTGAAAGGCACTTTCCGAACGATACCAACGCACTGCAACGGCAAGGCAACTGGCTATCACAACAGCCCTCAAGCTACGAGAATCCGATGCCTGGATTCTCGGGGGCTATTCGGGACAATTTACTATTTTCAGCAACTAAGCGGGTATACAGTTAAATGCCAACTACTCCCTACCAAAAACACGGCTCGAACGAGAGCGTAAGTTAAAGTCGGCCCTGCTCGTCTTTGATATACGCTTTGCTCAGGGGCAGAAATGTTTATTAGCCTTCCCTTAAGTTAATTAACAGAGTATTAACATTAATGTTAACATATTAACATTTTGTTAGCAGACAGGTTGGTTGCTGACCCCAAATATGTGACAAAATTTGTATTTCTTAAGGAAAAGCCGAAAAATATTCAACGTTTTTTATGACTCTGATATTTATTATCCGATAAGAAAATACACATATTGCGAATATAAGTGAGTGCTTAAAATTTGAGTTCGATATCTTATGTTACACACTTTTACACGACTTTAGCTTTACTGTCAGCCACACCAGCACCCCCCAACCATCATCAACCACCTCCCTTTTTTTCTAAACGGTGATTGATTTTGAGATGGCATGTAATGATGGTATGTAACAGCCAGAAGGAAGCATCTCCGACCCTATAAAGTATATATATTCTTGATCAGCGTCAACAGCTGAGTGGTTTAGCCTGTCTGTCTGTCAGTCCGTATGAACGCGTCGATTTCAGAGACTATAAGACTATAAAGCTACACATTTTTGCATGTATGTAGGTGTATACCGTAACCAGATGAAGTTTGATTCAGATTTGAAAAATTCTTCCTCCTTTTAACTGCGGAAAACTGTCACAGCATCAATTTTTAGGTTTAAACTCTGAGTTTGAATTCTGAAAACCACAATATGATCCGAGCAAAAACAACATTACTTGGCACATGGTATTTTGCAGTCAGGGTACTCGACTGCAGCACTCTTACTTGTTTATTTTAGGTTTTTTAAACATTGTCTTTATTTTATACAATCCTTTAGTCGATTACTTTTTCACACTCGAAATGTTCAACATTAAATGAATTGACGGCCGACCGCTGGCATCACACCTCGACACACACAATGAAGGAGGTCTGCCCCTGTCGAGTGATTCAGATCCATCCAATACACAAAATTTCTGTTACTTTAAGAACACACCAAAATCTGGAACCAAATACTCTTTTCGCAGTGGAGCTGTGTTGTCGAAGCTGCGAACAGCTGCAGTTTGCGTTCACACCAACAAGAAGGCTAACCTATCTTCGTCTGTGCCGAAGTTTGAATACCCTTGCAAATTCTCGTTTTAAATTATCATTTCAAAAACAGCTATACCTTTTCTCATGCCATAAATGTGTGTGAATTAAAATATTCTCTGACCAGGGGCGGGGGAGGGTGGGGGGACTATGGGTTCTTAACAAAATTATTTTAGAACGTAAAATGTTAATTTATTGGTTTGATATAAGTCTTTATTTACATATCCTATGAGATCACTAAAAGACAATTTATTCTGGTATCGCATTTAAATCAACAATCAATTCCTCAATCCTCGACCGACCAGTCCAATGTGGCAAAACGACGTGGCTTAGCAAAACATATCAACTATGTCGTCAGTTGAAAGTATGATATCTTTGTGAATGTTTCCCAGCGCTAACAAGTTGAGTCTGTGATCAGACATATTGACTCGAAGGTAGCTTTTCAGTTATTCCAGTGCACTCTGAGCTTTTTTCAACTCTGAGTTCTTGCAATTCTTGTGCCACAAAATAATTTATTGTTTCAGCTCGGTTTCGTTGCAATTGGACAAGTCCTTCTAACAAATTTGTTTTGCAGTTTTCAAAATTTTTTCAACTGTGTCTAGAAATTGTTCCTTAAATCTCAAACTCAAAAATAAAATCATGAAATCCAAAAATGAGTTGTAAATGCTGGCAATGTAAGCTGGTTCAATAAATATGTCATTAAGAGCCGGTATTTTCCATCGTGTATCGAAAATGTACAATAAGGCATGAATTAGCGAAGGTATATTGTGCAAAAATTAGAAGCACACACGCCAAGATATTTTTTTTTTTTAAATGACATCGAATGATGTTTTGTGTAACAATTCAATCACTTTGGCGACGTGTGCACAAGCTGATGATATCTGAAGTTCTGATGTCTGAAGAGTCCTTCTTTGCGTCAGGATTGGAGCATTGACAGCAGTAAAAACTTGCAGGGTTTTTTAATCGCACTCACAATTTATGAGTTATGGCGCCATTGTGGATGTCTTGCTGTCTCTATCATTCTAAAGCTTTCTCGTGCTAGCAAATCTAGAGTTAGCAAACTTTCCATGTGTATTTTTGGTCACTGAATTCCAATCAGTTTCCTCCAGCACGTCAGGTTTAAGAGATATTTGGAGAAACGTGTTTTTAGGACCAACATTTGCGGATCCTGTGGCTCCATTAACTAACCTTTTTTAACCAAATGTGTTTTTATTTATACTGCATTGAATAACGTTGCAAATTTGTTCACTGCTGATGGCTTTGTGAAAAAATATATACAAATTTTTCAGCCTTTTCTGAAATCCTAGTTTACTGCAAATCTATTGTGCATATATTAGGTGAATTAAGATATTTGGGCTCTAGGGGGTCCCCCCCGGATCCGCCACTGTCTCTGACTCTGTTACACCAACGACTTTTTGTCATAGATAAAAGTTATTGAAAAGGCATACTTACTAGCCTTAAATCCCAAGGTTTTCTTCTCACTAAAATTCATATTCAGACCGATGACAGCTATGTATAAGATCAAGTCATTCGGCTTTGATCAAATTTTGCAAATCTGTTTAAATGCATGTAATATCAATACTTGCATATATGTATATCCAAATTTTTAGTGACGTCCCCCAGTCATGTATTTTCCACAAGAAAATTTTTTGCAGCTTTAATATTCCCGTATTAAGTTTGTGCAAAAGTATGTAACAGAGAGAAGGATTCATTTCCGACCCTATAAAGTATATATTCTCGATCAGCACCAACAGCCGAGTCGATATGACCATGTCTGTCTGTTGGCCTAACCGCCCGTATGAACGAAGAGATCTCAGAGATGGTAAGAGATAGAGGTATGACATCTATGGGACAAATATTTCTTATACTTGCAGGCAGATCAAGTTTATTTTCAATTATTGCTACGCCGCCTGCCGCCCCCGTAATTGGAAAAAAAGTCATATCTTCCACAGTTTTGAAGATAGAAGTTTCTTACCTTCTAAAGATATTTAGTTATCAATATTATTTATCGCTTTGCTGAAGTAATGATAAAGATCGGATGAACGATACTCAAGTTATGAGCAAAAAAGGCCAGTTATCACCCCCCACCACGCTCACGACACCACAGCATTCCATTCAACAAAGACATCTTATAGAGAGAGAGAGAGAGAGAGATCATGCAAAAATATTGCACGATAACCGCGTGACTCCTTGGATAAGACTTTTTTTGTGGGTTATATCAATTCGGCGGTGTTTGCAATGACCTGTTTCCCACAAGGAACCGCCCTCTCTTGGTGCCTCCTGAATACCGATTTCATGTATTATAATATTGAGCGCGTTCACCAGCACACACCAGCACAATGTGTTTGATAGAATTTTCAGGCAAAAGTATAATCGATATTTTTGTTGGCGGAAATTTTGAATTTTTGACAACCAACTGCAAAATAGAATTTGGAACATACTATTAAATTTATATGACCGTCGTCAATAGCACCAGAACATATACCTAAACCCCCCCTTGAATTTTCCTCAAGAAGCCTGGCGAGAAAGTGCACTACAAACTCGAATATCTAATGGCTAGATCTTTATCCTATATCGAAACGGACATTTACTTATAAGAAGGACTCCAGATTTGCCAGCAGCCAAATAACATAACGCTGGTTTTTATTTAGAGTTACATTTTCAATTAGTTTATCCAGGGCAACGTAAAGAAGGGTTTGTAAGTTTTAATTTTAATAAAGTATTTAATGGGCAATGAGCTGAGAGTCCTTAACGATGCACGGAGCATCATGAAATAATCCTTGAATTCGTCCATTCTATATTTTTGTACTGTCACAACAATTGAGTACGCGGGGCTGCTTCTTTTTGAAGAGGCGGCTTTTCAACCTTTCCGCCTCCGCAACAACTAGTAAAGCCTTCAGGGCATTGCACGAACTTCCGTGAGCTACTTGCGAATCCACGTCCTCTGTCCTCTGCAATTCTAACAAACTATTTCTTTGATGTATTCACATCTAACACAATCACGAAAATTAGCAATCATGATTGCACATCATGCCTGTTCACCAGCACAATCTAACAAAAATAGTCGATTTTTTGTCATCGATTTATGCTGGTGAACGCGCTCATTATAATCGGGAGCAAATGCGATTGGCGGCCCGAACTGGTACAGAGTATGTTACAGTCGGGCTTCACCGACTTTTTCACTTGTTTAAAAGCATCGGCCATTGTGAATACGTTATTAAGAAGTAAATATCCAATGAACTTAATATGTAAACTTTTCAGAAACGAAAACTTCTCCAACAACAACCGTTAACGTTAACGATTGCTCGGATGGCAGCTGCTCACCCAAGTTAGCAATAGATAATCAAATTACGCCCGAAAAATGTGCCTCCCCGGAACCGCAACAAGCAACAATTCGGGAAAATTTTGGGCATTTGGAATCATCGGTGCTAAGTAGTAAACAGCGGAGGTCACGGACAAACTTCACTCTCGAACAACTGAACGAGCTGGAGCGGCTCTTTGAGGAAACGCACTACCCAGACGCCTTTATGCGAGAGGAATTGAGTCAGCGATTGGGACTGAGCGAAGCCCGAGTGCAGGTAATTATGTACAAGAAATGGTCATAAATTCTATCCAAACAGCAAAATGACAAATGTCCAGCGCTCCCCCAGTGCCCAAAAGCACAAATTGAAATTCAATTGATATTCATTATACTTGTACCCGGGGCAAAAAGACAATTTAGTGTCCCCAGATTTTAGGTGTAATGAATTTGACTTTTCAACCACCAGCACCAGCAACATTCGAAAGAGAGATATGGGGTGTTAAGTGGTTTGCACCACCCCTCACAGACATGAGACGCAGGAAAGAAAATTGTTGTAACATCGGGGGGCCGATTATAAGTTAAATGTTCAATCAGGGCGGCTCGTAATGGACCACTATGTGGCCTCACATGAGCAAGACAAAATCCACTGATTTCTGCGATTGTAATAAATTACTTACCACTCTCAGTTCATGTACTTACTTTCGCTTGTAAACATGATACTAATGACAAACAAACTTGCACATCCTTTGCCAAGCATTGTTGGAGAGAGCTGTATGATTGCTATCTGAACTGAATATGTATTTATATATACTTTTTTTTTAAATAGGAAAATTAAATGCAGTGAAAGCTAAAAAAATAAAAACTTTGCTATGTGCAGGGCTAAAAACCGATTGTGAACCGAACCGGTTTGAACCCGGAATTCCGATATTATTTTTTTACTGTGAACCGAACATAAAACCAAACCAAAGTTCAGAAAATTTCTGAACCTGTTCCGAACCTACATTTTCCGTTTGGTTCAAAATATTAAAGTCATTCTGAACTTTTGCCAATCTGTTGTTATCAATTTTGTGCGACAAGGACTCGAAATCGTTACGAAAGTATAAAGGAACTTCAATTTCTTTAATTTCTTTAAATAAATAATAATAGAAATAAATAATAATAAAGTATATGACTTTAATTTGAATTCTAATTTGAAAATGTATCATAAAACATATAACGCAATCAAAAAATTTTAAAAAAGTTGTGGCGCCAACGGCTGTTTCGTGAGATTAACAAACCAACCGTTGGGAAAATCTCTAGAGATTTCTGTGTCACCCCCGTATATTACGGTTTTTTCTTTATAGCAAAGTTTTTATTGGTGCCGTTGAGTTTCGCTATATTGAAGTTAGACTGTATTTGGAATATTAATCATATAAATTGGATTTATGTTAAATTTGCGCAAAACTTGGGCCGAACCAAGGTTCGAACCAAAAACTTCGCCCAAAATCCTTGGAAAACATCATACATTTTTGTGTGTTTCACTTGACCTAGAGCCGGCAATACTAAAATTTCTACAATTTAGAAACTAGAAACTAGAACTATCAACTTTAATCCTCGAAAATAAAATTTCTGAACATGAACCATTGCACTGTGGTGTTATACCCTAGTAGAGGGTATATTAAAATGGTCCAGATGTTTGACATGCTTGACCAGCATGACGAGCTGTCCGTCTGTTTCTATGCTATATCCTCCGTCAGTTTTAAAGCTATCTTAACCAAACTTACAAATACGCTGCACATTTGTCGGAACCGGCCGGATCGGACGACTATAGCATATAACTGCCATAGGAACTATCGGTCGAAAAACAAGTTTTTGTGAGAAAACTTTTTTGTTTTTAATGCACCCGCCCCCAAACCTCTTATTTAGCAGGTTTCTATGATATCACATAATTCCACAAAGTTTCATAAGAATCGGACGACTATATAGTATAGCTGTTATGTCTAAAAAAAAGTCTCAGTAGGAAAAACTTTTTGTTTTCAATGCTTTCGCTCCCAAACTTGTTTTCTATCAATATTTTATGCTACCATACAATTCTACCAAGTTCGCTCCAAATCAATGACTATAACATATAGCTGCCTTAAGAACGATCGGTCGAAAAAAATAGCTCTAGTGAGAAAAACTTTTTTGATTTCAATCCGTCTTTTTACTTTCCAGCAATGAATATTATCGGTTTCAACACGATTTTGGGAAATTTGGTCAAAATCTGATGAATATATCGTATAGTTGCCATATAACAAACTGGCAAGCAAATGATAAAAGTAGTGGCGCCATCTATTGCTGAGTTTGGGAAACAGCTCAGCTATAAATTATACAAGCAACAAGGGTATATTAACTTCGGTAGAGCCAAAGTTAGCTTTCCTCTATTGTTTTTTTTTTTTGGTTTTTTTAGCATAAAGTCTAGAGGTTACAATATTGACGCCAAATTTGGTTGGTACGTATATTTTGGACAACAAAGACGACTTGCAAAGATTCACTCAATTCAGATCAATATTTTATATAGCTACCATATAACCGTTCTGGCACATTTGCTCAAACCTTGTTGTTTCCTATTCTACTGATCTGATTTCAGTTTCAACTACACCCACTAAACTCCAAAATAGGCATCAAGAGGGACCATTTTAATTTTTAAGCCCATATTTAACTTTGCAAAAAAGGACTAAAACCATCGGATATTTTTCACATATCAAATGCATACCAAAGTTTGATTGTAATCAAACTTTTTTAACCTTGTAGAATCATAAATTTTTCACTTCCACTTCACTAAATTTCACCTGCGTACTTAATAATTAATATCTTTTTGTTACAAATACAGTCCATAAATTGGTAAAAACTCGAGATGCTTTCTCAGACAAGCATCTAAACTTTTCTAAGACCCCGAAGTGAAGATATTTATTATACCCGTTACACGTACAATAAAAAATTCGTGCAAATGAATGTAGGTTACAGAAGGAAGCATCTCCGATATCATAAAGTATATATATTCTTGATCAATCTGTATGTATGAACACCTAGATCTCAGAGACTAGAAAAAATAGAGCAGCCAAATTTGAAATGTTGACTCCTATTGACTGCACGCAGGTCAAGTTGGTTTCAAATCTTTGCCACGCCCCCTCCCGCCCTACAATAAGAAATGTTGAATAGCTAATACATTTTTTAAGATATCGATATCAAATTTTAAACTCACATTTATATATCGATTATCTATAATCTCTGAAAGTAAGATCGGAAAAAATTTTTTCTTAAGAAACACACCTTTGTCATATATTTGGGGTAATCATGCGGTGTCTGCTAACATAATGTTAATATGTTAACATTAATGTTATTACTCTGTTAAATGATAAAGTAACGGGTATATCAAAATTGGACAGTCCAACTTTAATTTACGCTCTCGTTTCTTTTAGAAAACGGGAAAGTTTCCGAACTACAACTACAAAGTCCGTCTCATTATATTTTTCTTTTATTTATAAGCAAAAATGTTTTCAGTGTAAGTCTCAAATTTCATTTTTGAAAAAATTCAATTTCCTGTCAATTGTAATTTATTTCATGTCTTTAGCTACTCTGATGCCCGAGATATATAAAAAATGCTTATCAGAAAATGATTTTCATCTGTATCTCAAGGACATTGCTTAAAAATAACGCAAAATTGGGCCAGATCAGTGTGTTTCGAAGAAATCTTATTAATTATAAAGGACATTTCAATATTCCCGTTGGTAGGCAACACCCGTTCCCTTATCTGTACTGTTTGTGATTTAATTTGTGCATTGAAAAGAAAATATTCGGATACGATTAGATAATAAACGTTCAAAGTTGTAATGTGGTGTATCGAACCGACATTGCCGTCTTTGATTTCCTGATGTAGTGCGAAAATTCTATCGAAAGCTGTCAAAAAATGTAGACAACGACTGTTTGGCCCTGGATTTTTTGTGCGTTTCAGCCCTGAGGTTTGACAAATTCTCGCGCATGCAAAAAGGCACTTCTAGTTATTGTATCAACCGAAAATAGTACGATTTCCTACCATCAAAACAAATTTCCGGGACACCACTGATTTATTTTTTGGTTACCAATGACATTTGTCATACATAAGCAGAACAACTTATTGATTCGTTTAGATATTTGTATGATTTATTTAACTTATTCGATAATGAAAATTTACAAAAACAAGCCTTTTTGGCTTATATATCTTATTTTTCACTTCTTGGATTAATTTACACCAAAACTTCTTTCAGGTTTGGTTCCAAAACAGAAGAGCTAAATGTAGGAAACATGAAAATCAAATGCACAAAGGTAGGTAAAACAATTAACATTATGTTTATTTAATTCCATTTGCCGTAGAATGATAAGGTGTTGTAATTGCTTACAATTAATTGCCATTGGGCACAATTAGCAAGATTGAGCATACATAAGTATTTCCGAGCTTAAGACGTTTCCCCCATGGCAGGGATTTCGAAAGGCTTAGGAATCCTTTTCCATGTAATGAATGGGGGGAGGGCTCATAATAAATGAAACTCTTGCTAAAGCACTGCCTCCATCCCTTGAGGAATGGCTTTTTGTTTTTAAATCAAACTGTAAATGAAAACTGCAATTAGTTAAGTAAACATTAAAAAGTGTAAAGCATACACAAATTGCCACAGTTGTCGCTAGGTTGTAGTTCATTTTCTGGTCTATGAACGGGCTGGAGCCAATATGTCATGGTTTTACAGTCAGTTTATTCAAATGTAACCTCATTAATGCGTCGCACTCCCACTCCCACCCAGACAACCCTCGCTTGCTCGCCCGCTTCATCTTCTTCCCATTCATCAACACTGCGGCCCAGCCGATGGCATTTTTATTCTCCCATTTTACGGCTTGAATATTTAATTTGATTAAGTTGGCAATGATTTGTGTCGCTGTCGCTGACATAACGTTTTGTATTTGAAAATTTTACCGAAGGGGATTCGCCTTGTAGCATAAAAATCACAACAGATGCAAGTCTACCAATTGAGCGTTAATTTGAAAAACAAACAAGCTTTGGGAATATAAGTGAGTTCTTTACACAAAATCAAAATGCGTTTTTATGGCAGTTTTTAAATAAAATTTTGAAGTTTGAACTTTAATATTGGGATTCCTTTGGTGATCCCTATCTAAACAACCTGGGTATATAGCTTCGAATGGTTAGTTCTCTAAAACTGATAGTCAAAATGAATAGAATTTTTAGTCGCATAATTCATATTCATCATCGGATTACGTGGCAAAAATTTTAAGTGCACAGGAAGACGATCAATTGCGTGCAATTATATTTTATAGAAAACTTTTCTTAACAATTGGTTCATAATTGTTTTACACAATTAACGGCAGCACAGTCTCTAACAAATTAGTTGCGTATGATTAACATTGATCTATCTTATTTTATCCCAACACACTTCTTTTAGGGTGCATTGGAAACTAAGATAATTTTGTTATTTGTTTGTTTTATACGACAATAAAAAATTGTTTAACCTTGAGTAGGTGCACTATCTAGTGAATATGCGTAACAAATATAATATCCATATAAGGCACCTGGCACGAATAAGGCTAAAACTTTAGAAAAAAGATGTTTTATTTTTCTATTTAGTTTTCTTCAAATACAAATTTCAAATGATCTTACATAGTTTTAATACCCAGTTTACATGAAGGAAGGAATGCTACAATAAGTTGACTTAATGTTTGTAGTTCGCTATTTTCTTGTTTCCAGATGATCAATTAAGATTGTTCCACTTTCGTCCTGGCTAAATTATAAAGCATACTTTGTTTGTCTGCACACTATAGAACCAAATAGTTACCTATAGGTTCATTAAAGCAGTCTTATTCCGGTACTTAAAGTTTTAGTAATCCAGGCTTACCCGTAAATTTTATTAAAATTATTCGGGTCCAACAAATCAAAGCCTTTGCCTTGCCCAATTTCTTCAACATTCCTCCTTCTGCGAAAGCTCGCTTGGCTAAGGCAACCCACAAAATCCCATACCACACTGCTGAAATCGAAATTCGAAAATTTCAATATAACTTAAAATTACCTTAAAACATTTGCATAACTATCTAACTCCGCAGATTTCTGGTATATATGTACCCCTAAAAATTGTCAATACATTGGTCGAAACAAACATTGCTAAACCGCCGTGCCTGAGATCTAGATGATTATGCAGACTGACGGGCATGTCCAGGAAATAAATTGACAACATTATATCAGAAACCTTTTAAATGCTCATGCCAAAAAATGGTTCTTATTTGATTAGAATTAACACTCATATATCAATGCTTCATATTTTTTTTTTTTGCTTTTCCTGTATGAAAATGCGCTTAGCAGACTGGCATGCCGACCGTACGTAGCCACCGGAAAAGTAATCAAATTAAAATTGGGCAAAAAAAACAACAAACATACAAAAAAGAAGGCAACATTTTATGGGTTCATATCAATTCTCAGACTTTTTATCGCCAACAAAGCAAAAAAAACACTAAAAGCACAGCATAACGTAAAGATGTTAACCTGGCCTGTGGTCCCTTGAGTGTCATTTGGATATGCCTCCGCCTTGCTCGACGCCAGTATGGGGTACAACAGCACGTCCCTGTGGTTGGGCTGAGAAGACACTGAGGCACGACCCTCAACAAGAGGGTGTTTTCTGGGCAATAAATTAGAAAATGAATTCAATTACTTGTCACTGAATTTTGTACCGATTTGCCAATCTGGGATGTAAGTACATACAAACACATGAGTGTACAATATACACATTCACTTCATTTTAAATACACGTATATGTAGAGGTATGCATATATATCCTTGACGGCAGACATACGTTATTAAGAGGATTGGGCGGTTTTTAGCTGTGAATTGAGTAAAGCAATGCGATTAATTGGCATTGATTGATGTACATGCAAATTCAAAGATAATATAAATAATAGCTATTTTTTTTTTTTAATATTAATTATGTGACTATTTATCTCTTTGTGGTATAATCCGTTTGATAACATTATTAGCCGTACTTTCTTTCTCACAAAATCTGGCCAGGATTTAAGTTGCAAGATCTTTCCGAAATTTCGGAAAAATTAGGCATTAATGTGAACTTATTTTAGGGAGTATTGGACGAGGAAAAAGGTTACAAAAAGGTTAAAAGGATTCTTACGAAAGTTTTTCCATTATTTGTAATCTTTTCGAAGTGTGAGTTCATATCACAACTTTGAAATAGAAGCTACTATAACAGGCCCGACGCGTCGCGACGGTTCTGTACCATGTTTTTTCAAAACTTTTTTTTTCTTTTTATTCGGTCACGTAATGGCTACAAACCGTAGAACAACTTACTCGAAATGGCCGCCTTGCTCCTTCCAGCAACGCCGCGGTCTCTTTGGCTACTCATCGATCGAAGTGCGCACCTCATGCATTGTGAAATTGTCCACTGCTCGGACAAGGGCGCGCTTCAAAGACTCAATATTTGGGTGTAGAGTAGAGCAAGCATAGCCCCGAGAACGGACCACAGTTTGTAGTCCAATGGATTCAGGTCTGGGCTACCAGCAGGAGAATCATCCGTAGAAATTAAGTTTGGACATGTTTGAGTCGTTTTTGCATTGTGATCTAGGGCGGAGTCTTGTTTAAAGGTCCACGGCTTGTTTGCAAATAATGTCGTGTTGAGAGCAGGGCTTAATCCCGAAACGTTTTTCGGTTCCGGTACGTACCGAAATGGATGATTCGGTTAAAGGTTCTATTTCGGTTTTCAATTAATTTCGGTTTTCGGTTTCCATACGGTACCAGATTTTTATTTCGGTATACCGGTACGTACCGGTATAAGTACAACTTATTATTAATATTGGAAAAATTAAATTCTGAGATAAATCTAAATCATTTTATTCCTGTGTAATAAAGCGAATCAGAATTCAACACAAAATGAATGGTTTCACATTTAAAGTAAAATTAGTTAGACTCGGACCATCTAATAGAAAAAGTTTTTTCTTTCTTTAGAAAAAAGCTTTTACACACCCGATCACCATCACCAGCTACTGGCGCCAGCTGTGTAGTAACTAGCCATGAAAAAGCAAAAATTCTCTAACTATTGCCGTTCGGACTCGGCGTTAAACTGTAGGTCCCTTTCTCTTGTGCGAAAAATTATAAGCACACACGCCAAGAGATTGAGAGAAGCTTGGCCCTGGCCCTCCTGGAGGTGCTGTTTGAGCCAATTTTACTATTTTACTATATAGACTATTTCATATTTCGTATTTTTTACGTAGTTAAAGCAGGGCATCCACACACGAGTTTGTTCGACGAATTTGTTGTGCTCGACGAAATGTTCGACGTTATTGGAGGTGTTCGTGACAGATTTTTGTGTTCGCGTTTTTGTTCGCAGAGAATAGAAACGTTTCTGTTTTGCGTGTGTTCGTGCGAACATGTTCGTCAATGGATGGGAACAAGTGCACGAACATCATTTGTCAAAAATATTTGTAGAGTAAACAAGTGCTCAAATGAGCAACGAATTATGACTGGAATTTATTGAATGCCCCCAAAAAGATGAAATAATGCTTTAAGCTAATTTGTATCGCCATCTAGGCCATGATTGTATTAGATTTCGCTGCCATATTTTCATGTTTACTCGTTGAGATTTTCAAGCAAATAATGTTCGTGGAAAATATTCGCCTGGTTAGTGGGCAAATGAATTCTTGTTTGACAAATTTGTTCGTCGAACAAATTTGTGAGTGGATGCCCTGCTTTACAAATAAGAACTTATGATTACATTATATACTCATATATATTATATTAAATATTATTAGTTTTCGAATTTAACTTTGAATTTTAAATGTTCATCATTCTTGTGATTTGCTCGCATTAACATAATTGCATTCAATGTGGTTGAGTCCACATACTTCTTAGTGGATTTATTATAAATTATAGTTATATATAATTAATTATATTATAAAAAAATTTATTATAAAATATAGACTATAGGCGTTCCACGCTAACCTTGTAACTGGAACAGAAAGCGCCACTTTTGAAATCTCATACAATTCTGGGACCTTTTTTGAGGATTTTGACCACCAGTTAAGAATTTTTTCATGGTTTAAGTGCGAGAAAAGTCTTAATGGAATCCACAACACACAATTGAAGTGTTTTTATCAGCAAGTTTCTTTTCCTGTAATATCATATAAGACTTAACTTCGTCGGCGCTTTCAGATGAACTAGTAATAGAACTGCATTCATCATTAAGCAGTGATTGATCAGCAACCGACGAAATTTGTGCATAAGTATTTTGTAAAAGATTGATACAAGTATTTTTTTGCTCAGTACTTAGCGTAACGTTATGTCCAGGGTTCAAAAAAATGCCAACTTAAACAGAACTGTTTTCAAAAAGGATTTCCCTCGTTTTTCTATGAACAAACTTTTTCGCTAGAGAGGACGAATTTTTGGATATTTCCAATTTGCTGTGTATCCAAATGGAATAAAAATCACCCAAAAGTAGATTTTCGGCTTGAAGTTTAGTTGTGGCAACCTCCGCTGGTTCTAGTGTGCGTACAATTTGGCGAACTGAGCAAACACATTCCGGTGCAGAAGAAAGTCGTTCTCTGCAGCCGCAAAACTGGAGCAAATGTTGAAGATGGCTTCCGCCAGCAAATATTTAAGCATCCCGTAAGCTGATCTCCAACGCGTGACCAAAACTACGATGCGCTGTAGAAAAGCGAAAAAAAACCGAAACTGTACCGGTACCAACGTTTCGGTTTCGTTCCGGTTCTATCGGTTCCATTAATAACGGTAAACGGTTTTCGGTTCTCAAAAAAGTATTTGTATCCGTTCCGGTATTAAGCCCTGGTTGAGAGGCTTCACAACCTTTTCCAAAACGTCGGATTGATACATTTTCGCCGTAGTTTTGATTCCTTTTTCACAAAAATGGATCTTGGTGACCCCATCATAGGCGACTCCCCACCAAACCATCACATAAGCCGGATGGTGACCTCTCTGAACTCTTGTTGTTTTGATGACACAACATAATCTCTATGGTTCTGTTTGTTGAACGATTCGTCTATGGTGAAAATTTTCTCGTCAGTAAACAGAATTCGTCTGTGGGCATGGGTCGCGCACTGGCGACGCAATGCTTTCTATTTTCTCTTGCGTTTTTGTTTCAATGCTGTTGTGAGCAAGTGGCCGGTGTGTCTCTTGTATTCACTGATTCCCAAGTCTCGTTTTATGATTCGCGACATGCTGTCCTTGCCGATATTCTCACGAAACATGAATTTTTTCTTGCGAAGTGGATTTCGACGAACTCGATGTTTTACGGCTTTGATGACTTGTGGCGTTCGCACAGTGCGCGGACTGCCGGATTAAATCAGTATCCTCAAATAACTTCACGGTACGATACACAAAGTTTCGGGTGATTTCCAGTGGGCGCAAAGATTTCCCAAAGATTTCACCTTTTCCGCATTTATGCAGGACAATTACGACAACACCATGATTGCAAACAACTGACGCCAAAAACTTTTGATGCAGTAATATAGCATAAATGTCACTTGTCAAATAGCCGCCCAGTTGGAGTGGATGCGCTCAACGGTTCTCGAGAACGAGTGTTTTTAATACGTGTACCAAAACAATTGCGACTACTAGGTACAAAACCCAAAAATATTCACCCGAATATTTGATGCTTCCTTGAAATTGGCCATTTTACTTTTTAAAATTTTAATGGAAGGTGGCAAGGAAGTCTTCCTTTTGATACGAATTGAATCCACTTGACATTGAGCTGTCGGTTTTACTAGCTTAAGCAATTCCTATACTTAAACCAGTTCTATTAAACGTAGATATAATTGTCTCCTTACACATAACCTTGTTAAGTTAGAGTTCAACGTACAAACGTTAATACGAATCTTAAAGTAGTCCGAAAGGGTCTACCATCAAGAATTTTGGGCTTAATTTTGGTGCGTGATTAAAATATTTTCGTACTTACTGTAATTTTCAACATTTTTCCAAACTTTTGCCTTAAAATTCTTAATTGTCTATTAAAGGTATCTTATTGGGCAGTCGAAGTCCCCCGGTTGCGACTCCATTGGAACCTTGTCGCGTGGCTCCATATGTAAATTTGGCAACAATTCGGAATACAACTTCGTCTATTCTGCCCATGAATCCTGCAGCAATCGGGAATCCCCAGCAAACGAGCAATAAAAGTGGGAGCAAAACTGGAGGTGCGGACCTGTCACCACCTACTTCAGTCTCCCATTCGGCGGTTCAGCATTTCTCAAGCACCGTGGCGGCAGCCGCTGCCTTCTCAGCCTTCGATCCAGCAATTATTACAGTTGCTGCTCATAGGGTATTGATTATGGAATATTTTAATGGTCAATGGATGTATCTCTAATTCGAACCATTTCAGTATGCGGCGGCAATTAGCAGTGGAAATGGACCACCTCCTGGATTATTCTCACTACAACAATATCCACTTAATCTGGCTGCATTCGCTGCAGCGCATAGCAAAAGTTCCAGTATAGCTGATCTACGAATGAAGGCTAAGAAACACTCCGAATCATTAGGTCTTGAGGCGGACGTGGTTCTTTAGTATACACATATATAATAGAAAATTCTTTAATAATTTTAAACCAGATATGTCCATTTTCAGAGCATTATCGTTAAAAATAAAATCAAACGAAATAGTCATAATATCGCTTTGCATATTGAAAAATTGGTTTTGCCTGGTCAGAAAATTTGTTTGCGAAAAATTGTGATCAGGCGATTATTATACAATTTGTAATATAAGAACTATAACAAATGGAGCACTGTCTTATGAAGAATTTCTTTATGCATTAATATTCATTTTTGGTTTTTATTGACACAAATGCCGGTTATTTTTAAAATATTAATTTGAATTATAAAACTTATTTTATTATACTATTGCATATGCCGCATAATTGGCAATTCCACATAGATTAATGCCTTTCCGTATTCTCATATAACCAGCTTCGCCCCACCTATCACCCCACCAGTTCTTTAAAATCCAATAATCTTTTCCAAAACCAATTACCAACATGGCATGATTTACTGACGTCGATGAGCAGGCGATGTCATCGTACACACCATCGCTGCAAAATACAAAAATATTGGTAAGTAATGAAAAGTAAAAAAATCCAGGGGATTGTACCAAAGTTACCTGTATAATTGAAATGTTTTTGGAGTTGCGTTAATTGACACTGCGACGGGACCAATATGTGCCACAGCCGCTTGAATTGCATTCTCATCTTTGACAGGTAGGATGGCCCAAGAAGTTACATTGACTACAGCTAGTTCGCTCACAAACTGGCATTTTCCTTTCTGTGGAGCCAGAAAATATTAAGGGTATTCACTAGTTCACGTAAAATGGTAAAAGCTAAACTCAAACAATTACCAAACAACAACAACAAGACACATGGAAAAACGAGAGAGAGAGTCTGAGATCTAGGTGTTCATACAGACTGACGGACAAACAGACAGACGGACAGAGCTATATCGACTCGACTGTTGAAGCTGATCAAGAATGGTTGATATGATCGGAAATGTTTGCTTCTGCCTGTTACATAAATGTGCACGAACTTAGTATACCCTCTTTACTCCCCGATTGGGTTGTCAATATTTTATCGATAAATCGATATTTTAATTGGACGATAAGGGTTATTTCGATACGATATTTTTTAAGACGCATTTAAAACTTATATAAATGTTCATTAATAGGCCCAGAAACGAGCTGTTTCGATACTTTATGCGAACTACGTCCCAAACACAGCGATAAATTAATCATTTTTGTCTTCGGCGGCGTTGGTTAATCCAGAGACTAGTAAAAAATTACCTTTGAAACGTATTTGTAATCGGCTGATCTCATTAGACCACCTGTGGCTTGCAGATAACGTAAAGTATTCCGTAGGGAGCCACCAGTACATCCCTGATTGCCATATGATACACTACAGTCCACAATTTGTTGTTCACTTAGACCCAATAGTTTTCCAGTGCGCTTGAAAATCTGTCCTTCTATGCTCTCTGCAATGCTAAAAGCGTAGCATGAGCCACAGCTTTGCTGATTATCTGCTGGCGTGTTGAAGCCCTTGCTTCGCCAATCCAATGTATCGGGAACGTTATTCATCAGCGGGGATCCAACAATATCAGCCATATTATCCGTATCGGAGTTTGCTTGATTTTTTACCAAACGTAAAAAGCCTTTTAGGTAAGATTCAGTGTTCTAAAGTAGACGTACAACGAATTCATACAATTAATGCCAGCGAAAATATATATATTTATGATTATTGCACACTTACTATATCAGCCATAGCGTTGGTTGCTAACCTAAAGCTGCTTTCGCCATCTTTGTACCGCTTATTGTGCTCGTCGACAAGTTTATGGTTCTCCTCATACGCTCTGAAGCTTCGCATTTCATCATAAGTATGGAGATAGTTTTTGTTGTTAATTTTCTGAGAATTAAGTGTTTTACATAGAAACTATTTTAAACGTACATTTTATTTTTTTAACAAAGTTTCTTTCACCTTATAATTTTCAAACTCTTCATTGTAAATGGGAGTCGATTCATTGATGTCACCATTAATAAATTGTAACTCTATTGTAAAGCATACACTCCATAAAAGAACAGCTCGCCACATGACGGCAGAGTCAATTATATTATCCAAAGACCTCATAAATATTTACTTTCATATTAAGCAACTGCAAACTCAGCAAATATTCTTCGAATGCAAAAAATGCTCAAGCTCGAAAAATAGTGTTTATGTACCTGTGTATGTACATTAGGCTGGACCTTAAAATTGGCAAAATCATGTCGGTCAAGAAAGAGTCATTGTCTATGTCCCAAGACTGTGAGCCGGCTTGAAAAGGTTGAAATCGGTTTAAAAGTGGTTCAGAGTCATATCTAAGAAATTATTTAAGCTATGAACTTGAATTTAGGTATGGACTCCACACTGTGGAGTTGGGTAACAGGGAGTAAATCATATTACTGGTTTAAGACGGATTCCGAACCCTAGGGAATCCATTCAAAAGTGGTTTCCCAAATTTAGGCCTTGAACCTAAAGTTCGTTTTGAAGGTTGGCCATACTGAGTTGTACTATTAACTGGTTCAAGAACGATTTCGAACCAGTTTGAATCAGAGGAAATGTGGAAAACGATTTGCAGACTGTTGAAACTTGATTATAAACTCTGTGATAACAGAATCGTACATTTTTATTCCCTTGTAGAGGGTATATTAAAATTGTCCAGATGTTTGTAACGCATAGAAGGAAGCATCTCCGACCATACAAAGTATAAATATTCTTGATCAGCATGACGAGCTGAGTTGATATAGCCATGTCCGTCTGTCCGTCCGTCTGTAAGTCTGTCCGTCCGTCCGTCTGTCCGTCTGTTTCTATGCTATCTCCTCCGTCATTTTTTAAAGCTATCTGAACCAAACTTTGCACGAAGTCTTTTGGTACAAATACGCTACACATTTGTCGAAACCGGCCATATCGGATGACTATAGCATATAGCTGCCATAGGAACCATCGGTCGAAAATGTTGTTTTAGGTAGAAAAACTTTTATGTCTTCAACGCAAACGTCCCCGAACCTTTTATTTACAAGTTTTCTATGCTTTCACATAATTCCACCAAGTTTGATAGGACCTCTATATAGTACAGCTGCCATAGAAATTAGGTGTAGAAAATGTATATAGGAGGCTACTAATTTATAAAAATCATACAAGCTACCAGGGTATATAAACTTCGGTCGAGCCGAAGTTAGCTTTCCTCTATTTTGATACACTTGAAAAGTGTATTATAATTTTGACCAGAATTGTGCAACGCATAGAAGGAGTCATGAAGTATATATATTCTTGATCAGCATGACGAGCTGAGTCTGTCTGTCCGTTTCTACGCGAACTAGTCCCTCAGTTTTAAAGCTATCAAGCTGAAATTTTGCGCAGAGTCTTCTTTTTACTGCACGCTGCACATTTGTCGGAACCGGCCAGATCGGATGACTATTGCATAAAGCTGCCATAGGAACCATCGGTCGAAAATGTTGTTTTAGTGAGAAAACTTCTTTGTCTTCAACGCAAACGTCCCCAAACCTCGAATTTATAAGTTTTCTATGCTTTCACATAATTCCACCAAGTTTGTGCAGGACTATATAGTATAGCCATATAGGTTGCCACACTTGGTGTTTTTGAACCAAAAATTGTGTTTTTGTTCCTGTTGGTGCACTGTTACATTTTTTTGGAATTGGCTCTTTTGCATGGAGCCCGAAAAAGACGTAGAAATTAAAAAAATTCCAAAAGTTCATCGAAGTAAGACCAGATATAATTAGGTAAATGGTATAATATCTTCTCTTAAGAAAATCGTAGAATTGTTTGGGATAACTTATTTTTAAGCTAAGAAATAGTACCGTCAAAACAAAAGTATGCTCCTTTACAAAACGCCCCTAAAAATGTTAAAAATAGGCATTCTAAGTTACTTTAATCCCAAATTACCGAAAATCTAGACGGGATGGACCATTTTCAAAAACAGATTCGTGTTCAACACACCAAAATCATCTAGAATCACCACCAACCCTTCAATATACTTTAAATTGTTGCATAGTGTAGTTCTCAAAAACTTTGTTACACACTATATACCTATAATATAATTTGGAACTTAGACACAATATATTTGCTATCCATATATTGGATAAGAAAATCCACCATTTTAAGTTAAGAAAAAGGTGAGTGAGTTTTACTTGGAGCTGGTTCGGCAAATTGTTGCAAAACTCGAATTTGATTCATTTTCAAATATAATACTTTGCAAGGAGCTGAGTACGAGTACAGAGCCACATTATGTCTAGTCTGTAAAATACATAGAAATATAGAGAAGTAACTGATCTTAGAGTATGATTTATGTACATATGTAAGCAATTAAAATATTGACTGTTTAGTTTTTATAATGTAATAAAATCTGTGGCAATAAGAAATAAAAGCAGAAGTGTGTTTTCCGTATTTTTAGGAAGCAATTATTACTATTAAGGGCCGATTTCACATCTTTTACAAAGCACTAACTGTCACATAAACTCTCAAGTAACAGAGTAAATTCTAAGTTTATCTGGCAAATGGCAGCTATATAGATGAGATTTCGGCCCTTAACGATATGTTAATAAAGTGCTATTTTCAAGTGTCAACCATAGAAATGGGGTGTAGAAAATGTATATAGGAGGCCTTGTCCAAAATGTGAACATTTGGCCGAATGTACATATTTGTGTCAGTGGAAACAGGCTACTAATTTATATAAATCATACAATCTACAAGCAGTGTTTAAAAACATAATAATTTTCACTGCTTTGCTGTTGATTTTGCTTATGCTTCTGACAACGCCAGTAGCATCAGTCGGTAGCGATTCCCAGAAGTGGAGAGCGCACTTTTGCTTTTGCTTCTGAGAAAATCAAACGCAAAAAACGATTTTGGTGAACTGCGAAGAGCTACGACTGATGACAGCTTCGGCAGTTCTGCTTTGACTGAAACTGAAACTTTTGGCGAATTTTAAAGCAAAAGCAGCACCATGGAATTTGCTTTTGATCCTGGAACTGCAGTCGCCGTCGACTGTTTGGTGGTAATAGCTCATGTCAGAGGAGACTCCAATTCTAATGAAAGAAAATAATAATACATACACAGCAGCGAGTTTATTTTTATTTATATTCTTGTGTACGTTCGATTTAAGTCCAAAACTGCAACAAAATTGATTAATATGAATCATCGTCATCTTGGTCTTGGAAAAGTGGCAAGTTGTCTATAGCAGCATCGAGGAAGCTCGGATTCAGTTTTGCTAGCAGCATGTTCTCCAGTAATTCCTCACGTAACCGATTCCGATATTCCGTTAGTACCAGTCGTAGCGTGGAAAATGCATGTTCAATCGTCACCTGTCTTAAAGTAAAACATTTAGTGAGTTTCTTGCTGGCGTTGGTATATATTTTAACAAGCATAAGGTTGTGCGTGAAATAATAATTATAACATACCTAAGTAGGTGGTATTGCAAAGCAAACAATACTCATACAGCACCTGATCAGTTAGCTGCTTATCCTTCCAAAATGCTAAGACGTTTGAACAACTTCTTAGGAGAGGCAGGTGAAGATTTTCAATTTTGGTGTACTAACATTTGCTTCAATTCCATTCGATAAATATTCGTTCAGTAGTTTATCGTCAGCGTCAAAAAATTGTTGATGAGATGAACTTGAAGTCGGTGTTGAACACGCAATGTCGCTAGGGTTGATTTCATTAATTCTATCCCATAATGTTTTTAAATATTGAATTGCATCAATTTTTTGCTTGGCCGTTAAAGTATGATGGAACTGAAGATCCAAGTACACACATGCAATCAAACCATCGTTGCTCATTAACGTTGCTGTTCTTTTTCCAATGGACTGCAAGATCAAGTCACCAATTGTTTGAGTTAATGATTGGTTCGCATCTTTTTTAATGTTTTCTGAGTCGTCAATCTCGAAATTTTCGTCTTGGGTTTTATTTTTAACGGATTCGATTTTTGTAAGAACATCTTTTGCTGTTTTCAAATTGGCTAACATTGTGTAGGTCGATCCCCATCTGGTTGGGCAGTCAAGCTGAGGCATCTTCAATTTTTTTATTTCGAAAATCTCTCGATATTCATTTGACGTTCTTTTTATATGTTTTGTCAAATTACGACAAGTAAATAAGTATTTTGTTACGCTATGAGCAGCACACCGACAAACTTGAACATTGCCTAACAGTATACCTGACATTTCCTCCACCAGTTCAAATTTTTTAAGGTATTCATCAGTTGCGATGTCTGCTTCATTTTTTTCCACTTCTTCTTCTGATGCAAAAGATAGTTATTTTGTCTCTTTAAGCATATTCTCTCCGTTATCTGAAGTTACAGACACTATCTGTCTTAAATTAATGTCATATTTCCTTAGGACATTTATAATTTCCATAGCCAGATTTTTGCTTGTACTCGATCCAGGACCCTTTAATTCCACAATGCCTAGTATGGGTGATTTTATCTGCCCATCACTTATAAATTGAGCGCTAATGCCAAAAATATTTCGGCATAAGCACGTAGCACTGTCGATTTTCAATGAGAGCAGTATATTTTTCACTTCCAAACATATGTTATTTCTGGTATAGTGGTTTACCGTCGTCTGCACTTAGCCCCTCGCAAATGGGGTCGTGCTTAATAATAATGCTTCTCATATTAGGCGAATTAAGTACATTAAAAGGAATGCAGTCTTCCGTGACCAGCTCAATATATGATCTCAGTAACTGTATTTAGTTAATTCCAATTTTTATTTTTTTCTTCCGTATAATTTTCGACGAAGAGCTTGTCGAAGAAGTTTCAGTGTAATCTGTTTTATTTATATTTATATTTATATTAATGTTGTGTTGTTTCAATAAATGTGTTTTTAAATTTGGCACCCGATTATTTTTAAGTTTTTTTTTACATGTATTGCATATAGCAAATACAGCGTCATTGTCTTTTTCGAAAAAAGTCCAAACGTTATTTTGGGTTTTGTTTGCCATTTTGATTTCCACTGTTGCTTCTGCAGAAACAAACTAAACTAAACCGATCTGTTTCATTGACAGTCATAAACTGATCCAATTTTAAATGCAGAATGAAAAGTAAAATCAAAGAATAGAACAGTAGACGCCGACTGCAGTTCCATGATCAAAAGCGAATTCCATGGTGCTGCTTTTGCTTTTAAATTCGCCAAAAGTTTTAGTTTCAGTCAAAGCAGAAATGCCGAAGCTGTCATCAGTCGTAGCTCTTCGCAGTTTACCAAAATCGTTTTTTGCGTTTGATTTGGCTGCCGCTTCCGATTTTGTCAGAAGCAAAAGCAAAAGTGCGCTTTCAACTTCTTAGAATTTCCGCAGCGAAATTAGGCGCAACTTTTACAACCTTTTCTATTTTGATTGCAGCTATTCAATCACTGAATGCAAATATCACAACAGGCGCAATGATTCTGCATCTACTAAGTGGATACTCGAAAAAATTAATAAAAATGACCTCAGCAGTTCGCAAATTGATGAAATAAACAAAAAAAATACGAATTTAGTTTTACGCATGAAGCGATATTTGCCAAAATGCCAACGTATGTTGTCCCGTTTTAAAATTTAGCACTCAAAGTGGCTTTCTGCGAAGATGACGTTATTCCTAGAAGAAAATCATTAAAGTACAAGTCCATCTTCTTCTATAATGGGCACGACGCAGTTGTTAGAAACTAAACAAAATAAAGTATCTTTAAAAAAACTACAAAAAATCCTGTTGGATTGCATTTGGCCAATTCAAACAATTGGCGCCTGTGTTAACTGCGGATAGAGATACCGATACGGGTCACGCACATACATATACAAAGCTTCTATGACTTGGCGTTGGCTACAGTTGTCGGAATTTGTGCTACAAGTCTGACTTGGGATTTCCAAAGCGATCTTGTTTTAGAAATGTTATGATGAAAATCATAACTTATAGACCAAGAGCCCGCTAAATAGTTCTATGATTGTAGACCATTATATTTTATACAATTTTTATATGATTTTAATCGCTATTTCGTGCGAGCAGAATTTATCATTATATTTAAATTCATGTCCCTGGTATCCAATGTCACCGACGGTTCACCAACTTTTAATTCATGGCTGGCTAATAATGAACTCCTCCTTCGTTCCGGTAGGATATCTAGGGGAGAATGCTTTAAAAGCTCGACACAAGTACTACAAGGACTATAGAAGATCACTTGCCCGAAAGAATAGCAGACTGAACAACGTGCTCGATGTCTATCATAGGGCAACTGTCATATTAATGGATCATATCAAGTCTGTGTTTGAATGGGAGTCGAAAGCAAACCAAAAATAAATCTCTTTCAGCACAAGCGTCAACCAAGCATTTCTCAGGCCGAATATATAGATTCCGATGAAGTAAACGCTCCTGATCTACAAATTTTATGAATTTTTCATTTGAAGTCATTACATATGATATCTTCTATTTAACATGATATCTCAATGATTACCTTTTAGCCTATTCTTTCTTAAGCTTATGGATTTATTAAATTTCACTTTTACATATTTAAATGTCATATAAAGAATGTAGTCAACTAAGTACATTAGAATAAACATACCAATATATAAAATTTCAAAGCACTTCCCTTAGAAAAAATGCATTTTCTCATTTGGGTTAATATGAGAGATAGGGGTGGGCGTAATCCGATCGGTCTAAAATTTTTTCGAAATTAGGACTTAGTCTAAGAATGATCTGTGCCAAATTTTAATCCAATATCTCAATATTTGGACTTAATGCCACATTTTCGGGCATTCAGACCATTGTGCTCTGGGTGGAAAATGAGGTACAAACTCTAAAATACAGAATACGGTAATTTTCCGAATGTTAAAAGTTAAAAAACTGCAATATGAAATTCTTTGGGTTTTCATCAAATTAGGTTGAAACTCATTTTTCAAGATCTGTATGAAAATACAACAATGAAGTCCGGAAAATTGCTCATTTTCTAAGATTGACTGACTGATTATCACACCACAGCTCAGAGAGCTTATTCTAGAGACATAAAATTTAACATAGAAGGTATATTAAAGACAATTTCGATATACCAATTGAAACTCGAGGCTTTTTCTAAGTTAACAAAAATAGCTGGCTTTTATTTCGGGTAATCTTAAGGCAATGTATATGTCGCTGGAATGCTCCTTAATCAGAATCATCGGATATCACATAACTTGGCGTGGCTCGAGTATTCCGTCCACCGCTGACAGCGCTTAGCAAAGTCGGTTGTTGTTGTCTGCTTGTGGCACGCTGCAAAAACAAAGAAATGTTGAATCAATTCTATAAAATTGGTAATAGATTTCCACTTACTGTTGCCCCCACGGATACATCCAACTGTGGCTTGGCACGCGAGTTAGTGTTGGTAGCAGCAGTGGTAGCAGCTGCACGGCCGCGTCCACGTCCTCGACCTCGACCACCCCTGGCTGTGGAAGCCACAGACTGATTGGGCTCATCTTTTGTATTATCCCGTTCTGGCTTGACACCACGAGCATCCAGCATTTTCAACAGATCCTCGTGTTTGTGCCGTTGTCTAAAATTTTCCAACTCATTGTCAATGTTCTCTTCATCGGGTAGGGCTTGCATTAAATGTTCCACTGACTTTTCGCGGTAAAATCTATGGGAAAAACAACTTCAGTTAAACTTTGGGTAAGAAAAAGGAATGACAAGTTTACCCACTTGACAATATTCTCGGCTGCATTAGAATCCAAACGCTCCACCAGACGATAGGTCATCTCAGCCAATGCCTTGGAGTGAAGCAATCTCAAAGGATTCTTATCCTGAGCCTGCTCAAAGTAGCGATCTACCAGCTCCTCCACACGAGCCGAATTGTCCGCTTCCTAAACAGGGTAAAAAAGAGGAGTCAAGTTGGTAGGAAAAACCACATAGATCTAGTAATCACCATAGCCTTTCGCATGGCCTCCTTGTCCAGATTGACCCATTCTGCTTTTCCCCGTTTGATGACCTTCTTGAACTGTACCACATCCGCTGCGTTGGCCACTTGTGTGCAAAACATCTGGCCAAAGCGGATAGTGTTAAACATGTAGGATTCATCCGTGAAGAGCAAACGTAGACGTATGAGCGGCACTGTGGGCTGCTTGGGATGACCCGTTAGACGTGTCTTGGCCTTTTCTATCATCTCCTCTACACGCTTTTGGGCGAATTTGTACACTTTGGTGGAGGCGTCGCCTTCCGCCAAACCCAACTCTTCGGCATAATCGTCCAAATTAACGGACTCGAATATGAAAGGACGCACTGTCTGCAGAGGCAACGGCTTGAGCTGAAACTTGTTCTTGTAAATCTCCAGTAAGCCCACATGCTTCTTGATAGACTCGCCCTCGGCCAGCGAGGTGGGCACTGAGGAGCCCGGCTGAGAGACGTAGAAATCTCGTTTCACATTCAACTCCGGCTCAATGCGGCAATCGTGTTCATGTCCCCATATCACCAAATGCAGAAATCCCGGCAGCAATTCTTCTGGTAAATAGTTTTTGGGTCCGCGATCGGCACGATTCTGATGCACCACCATCAAATGGAACCAGTCCTCTTGCTCCTGATCAGCTTCATTATTGTTGGGACACTCAATGGTCACCTTGAACTCTCTAAAGAGACGCGTCAGGCGGCCATCGTGTATATGACTCAGACCATAAAGGGCCAACTGACTTTCGCCCTTACGCATCAGAATGGGACTGATCTCCAGTTTGGTTAGATCTGTCCAGCGGCCAAAATAGTTCACCAATCCGGTGGTGCTTAGCAAGTCCAAGGAACTGAGACGACCAAAGCCGCTGGGATCATCATGATTGCCGTGAATGGAGAATACGGGTATGGCTATATTAAGATTGGGATCCTCATAGTTGACTGACTGATTGACGGCATTGTGAAAGCACAGCGATTGATCGCTCAAGATCTCCAGCGAAACGGGTTTATCTCCAAAGGTATAGCGACGCAGCAGCTCAATGCATCTACAAAGGGTTGGGGTGAAGTAGGAGGTGGGCTAATCAAGGACTTTCACTTACTTATGCATGGCATTCTGACTGGGCACAGCATCGTGAAATAGATCACCGCCCAGCAATATCATGTCCACATCCTCCGACACGGCTAGCTCCAGCATCTCCTCGAAAGCCGTAAAACTGTCCTCGCCACGTATGGCATCCTTTTCACCATAACCCAAATGATTATCGGTGGCCACCATTATGCGCAGCACATTGTCCACATCCATATCTGAGGCATCTGCCATTTGGCTGAATTATTAATTAAATAAATTACAAAGTCGCGCCAAAAGGCCAATGAAATTTCACAATTAGTGTGACCCTTGATTGTTTTTGGCATTAGCGCGACCACCCTCGACTACTTTTGGTATTAGTGTGACCATTAATGGTTAAAAAAAAAAAAAAACCAAAATACAAAATAAACAATACAATTATTACAAGATAAGTAATTAAAATAGTGTACAAAGTGTTTTAAATTTTTATAATCTTTGGAAACGACAGGCCTCCAAATGATAGAGGTAGAATACTACAGTAACCGCTCAATAGAAAAGACAAATTAGATCGTTAAAGCAATTCAAATTGTGCGCGCGCTAGTACAGACTTTGGAATTTTTTTCTCCGTTTTCTACACTGAGAACAGGTATATATAGAGTAAATGTCCGCCTGTTAATTTCCACACATTACAATAAATAAATTTTCAGCTGCCAATTACAAAGAGTTGATTGCTAAAGCAATGTCCGAATTGCTTGATGTAGTGGACCGGAACAAAGATGACATTGAAATCATATCTTTCCTCGAAAAATTGGCCAAATGCTTCGAGAAGACGTTTAGCCAAAATGGTAAAGGTTACAATATAGGGTCGTTTAGTAACGATCAATTAGAAATTATGAACTACAGAACACACATAAATTTTCATCAAATTACAAATAATGAAATGCTTCGCCTAAAGGATAGGAAAATAAGCAAAAGCTCCAAAATGTGGCTTAGTTTTAGTTTGGTCAATGTACTAGCTTCTATCGATGTTCGGTACAGCGACAGAAATGATTTCCCAAGCCCTCGTCTAATTTAAATTAGTAACGTAATTTACACGTAATTCATTGCCTAAATTTAACACAAATTTTTATCAATAGCCGTGAATCCTTTGTGACGCACGCTACATTTTTTCCATCATTTAATTTATGTGTTTTCTGTTATAATATAAAGAAAAAACTTACAGTTAATTGCAGTCACATAGTTCCTTATGCGCTGCCGCTCAATTTTGGTGGATTACTTATGAATATATATGTCCTAATTGCATAGTCCTTGGAAAGACTCAAACATTAGTACATTTTTCGTATTCATACTCCCTTCACAAAATACATTTATATACCGTATAGTACAATACATATACTGTATAGTATAAATACTGCCGTCAATCGAAGTTAAAATAAGACGCATTTTTCAAACTATTTTAATGGCAAAAGGTCCCTGCTAAAGTAAATTTGTTCTAATAATTGTACAACTAAATATAAAATATAAATTGGTTTACAAATAACTAAAACTAAAAGTCAAAAATGTTGTAGGTTCTTTGTAGTAGCTTGTCAGTTCCCATCACAGCCTTTCAATCGCTTCTCTAGCTCTCTCAATCCAAGTACGGCATTATAACCTCGCGTATGACCCCTTTGTTGGTGTGCCAAGACAAATGATGTACATGTGGTTTAATTATAATAATCAATTTCCCCGCTTCCTCCAAAGTTTTCAGGCCTATAGAGTCGTTTGTGAAGATACTACGTTTATTAAAAGGTATCACATCCAACGACTCGTCATAGTAACTGAAATGACTGGAAGGAAAAATGTTTTATCACGCTGGGTAGCACACTCAAAATTCTTACCTAGACTGCCAAGGAGTGATCACATCATCATTGGGTCCACCAATCATTATAAGCCTATTAAGACGCACCATGCCCATTTTGAAGGAAGTGGAATTGGAGCTTTCCTTTTCATTGTTAATCAATGGCAAAAATTCGCTATATTTCATGTATAAGGTCTGCCTCACCGGATCATTCCAGTAGCCACCCACCGAGGTGTGTTGACCCACACGCGAATAGAACAGTTCAAAGGCGGTCTTGGCTGCCAAATCCGGAAAAATGAGATGCAGAAAGCTGGCTGATAAAGAAAAAGTCGTATAGTTAAGTTGCCTGGCTACAAAACATGTTCACCTACTTCCGTATTGACCCGCCTGGGGTGAGGAGAGCGATATAAAGGTTTTCACATTATGTTCGGGCAAACTCTGTATAGCTGCCCTTGCCAAAAGTCCACCCTGGGAGTAGCCTGCTCAAAGAATTGTATGAAACATATGAAAATCCAAGTATATTTAGTATAGCTTACCCAATACTATAATGCCCTCGGGATGAAGTCTTCCGACTTGATCAATGTAATCTCGTATTTGTTCCACTTGCCGCCAGGCATTCTCCAGACTGTACCAGCCGCTGAATTTATCGCAATTGTAGACCAAGGTTCCCGGATGCAACTGCAACCAAATATACTATAATATTTGACTTTGGCCTGAACTAAACAAAGAACTCAATAAACAATAACAAATTGAATGCGAACCTTTTGTATCTGCCGCTCTAGAAATGTCATCGAATCGGCTCCCGAGAGTATGCCATGGAGTAGGACCACTGGCTTATATGCCAAAGAGACCACGAAATAGGTAGACACTATAAATAGCAGCTTCAGCCTCATTATTTTGCACTAAAAATATAAATAAATGAAACTATTGCGTTTTGTTTTGTTTAGTGTAGCCGTATGTTGTTATATGAAAAATACAAATATTCGGAGTAAAATTAGGAGTCTACCGTATTTTCCCCGGTGTGACCTTAATACGCTAAGAAGAAATTTGTAAAAATCCGTTATTATTTAAAAATGGTTACAGAAATTTATTAATGAATTAACGGTGGAGCAAATGCGCATTACGTAATCGAGCACCTCTTGAACACTTCGAAGGCATCGATTACAAACTCTTACATTAGCAGCTTTCAAAACCTCATTACTTGTAATCGACAAGTGGGCGATAGCCGAACGCTTTTCGGAGCTCCATTACAACTGCATATAATAATCTAAGAAATGTAATGGACGGTGAGGATGGGCCGCCCACTAAACGATACACATTGTATGCGCTGTTGTAATGCAAATACTTTACGACGTAATGTACTTTGGAGTAAAAGGTATATAGACTGGGTATACGGTTGAAGCTTTGATCCAAAACGGATGCATTTCGAATTTTCGACAAACGAAGCAACGAAGACATGAGAAACTTCGTATGACAACTCGGCATACAAAGTTTAGCGAGAGTGTTTTATACTTGTGGGCTGTTGTAATGCATTTTGTGGGCTCGACTTATTTAGCTGTGCGCCGCTGGGATCTAACCTTTCCCAACAAAGTCGTAATGCTCTTAGGCTTCGTAACATTTTGAATCAATCCAATGAGAAGGACAAGAAATTGCACGAGAGGAGCGTCGCGTCAATATGGCCCGAATTCTTGTTTCGCAAACACAAGAGCAAAGAAAAGCAGCCCGTGAATCGAATCGGTTGGCAATGAGAAATCGTCAAGCTCATCTCCCAGATCAACAATAAAATAATCTTCGATGCTCAAGAGGAAATGCTTTAAGTGTTGATTTGAATCGAGCAGCGATTCTATACGCTAGAATGTGTTGCCTTAATTGCAAAGTGAAATTGTCAGTATTGACTCCGCCACCTGATTCATTGCTTCGATGTGATACACCAGAATCAGGACATTTTCTAGCGAATACTCAAAAATACAATGGCTGTTTTCAAATGACTTCAATTTGGGGCCGACATTATCCAAGAACAAAGATTCACCATCGAATTGGATCATTGCAACCTGTTGAAGATGCACAGCATAAATTCTTACAAATATACTTCATAGGCAATATAGAAGAACAACTTAATCGGTGTCAAGAGACCCACACAGCATTAAAAAAGAGTAATTCTTCATGATCTGCATCAACTACTTCATGAACATCATGCATTGGTCAGGCTGTTCAAGACTGCGTTGGAGCACATGCCAAATGATGACTACAAAGTCGTGATCAGAGCGGATAAGCGACCAGCTTTATGACAATCTAAAGTTTAGATGGGCATGCACACATATCGTCACACTTTTCACACGCATACAAGCACAATTTGCGTGCGCCGCATTCGTGTTCTATAAATAGCTTTCAATGCTTATAGCGTACGTGTGATTTTGTGCAGTCGGCCGCGGCAGAGGTCCTATGCACACGCTGCCTCGTGTGCATTGGAACGTCGCGACGCCCCCATTTCTG
>JBAMBO010003805.1:0-15304 GCA_037044535.1 Lordiphosa magnipectinata
TGTAGAGGGTATATTAAAATTGTCCAGATGTTTGTAACGCATTTTTATACTCTGTACCGAAGGTACATAGAGTATATTAAGTTTGTGCAAAAGTATGTAACAGGGAGAAGGAATCGTTTCCGACCCTATAAAGTATATATATTCTTGATCAGCATCAACAGCCGAGTCGATATAGCCATGTCCGTCTGTCCGTCTGTCTGTCTGTCCGTCTGTCTGTCTGTCCGTCCGTATGAACGAAGAGATCTCAGAGATGGTAAGAGATAGAGGTTTGACATGTATGGGGCATATATTTCTTATACTTGCAGGCAGATCAAGTTTATTTTCAATTTTTGCCACGCCCCCTCCCGCCCCCGCAATTTGGAAAAAACGTCATATCTCCTACAGTTTTGAAAATAGATCGTTCGTACCTTCTAGAGATGCCTTGTAAACAAAATTATTTATCGATTTGCTGAAGGAATGATAAAGATCGGATGAACGATACTCAAACTATGAGCAAAAAAGACCCAGCACCACCCCACCCACCACCGCAGCATTCTATTGAACGGCAATCTTAGTGAGAGAGAGAGAGAGAGAGAGAGAGAGAGAGAGTGAAACTTAGAGATGAGCGAGTATAACTCGTGAGCAAATGCGAGCTGAGACGTTAAGGGTACAGAGTATGTTATAGTCGGGCTTGACCGACTTTCTTTCTTGTTTTTTCATTTATTTTATTTTAATTGCAGCTTCGTCTAAAAGACACAACTACAATATAATAGAATAAAAAAATGATTCAAAATAAGGGGGATAGAAAGGAAAACAAAAAGAGTAATAGAAGCGGAAATGCCTTCCGATCCAGTGGGGGTAATTTATTTTGTCGTTATGACCAGCTACGCATAGAAGGAAGCATCACCCACCACATAAAGTATATTATATATATTCGAGCTGAGTTGATATAGCATTGTCCGTCCGTTTGTCCGTCCGTCTGTCCATGCTATCTCCTCCGTCAGTTTTAAAGCTATCTTAACCAAACTTTGCACGAAGTTTTTTGGTACAAATACGCTGCACATTTGTCTGAACCGACCGGATTGGATAACTATAGCATATAGCTGCCATAGGAACTATCGGTCGAAAAACTAGTTTTAGTGAGAAAAACTTTTTTTTTTCAATGCAAACGCCCCCAATCCTCGTATTTATAAGTTTTCTATGCTTTAACACAATTCCACTAAGTTTTATGAAAATCGGCCAACTATATAGTATAGCTGCCATACAAAAGATATGTCTGAAAAAAAGTCTTAGTATGAAAATTGTTTTTAATGCTATCGCTCCCAAACTTGTTACTGATCAATATTTTATGCTACCACACAATTCGGCCAAGTTTGATCCAAATCGGATGACTATTGCATATAGCTGCCATAGGAACGATCGGTCGAAAAAGTAGTTCTAAAGAGAAAAACTTTTTTGTTTGCAATGGTAACGTCTTTTACTTTCCAATTATGAATATTATCAGTTTCCACAAAATTTTTCACATATAAAGCAAATGGTTTTAGCTACAAGGTTTAAAATGTAACTAACTTTATTGAATATCACTTAAGCTAACAATTATAGTCAAGTCGAACGGAGCGATGCAGGCGCGTGACGCGCGTGGTCGAAGCCAAGCCAGAAACTGAGCGCCAGGGATGGCGCGTGTCTTGTCGTTCTGCTATCTCGTCAGGGATGGTGCTCGATTAATGGTGTGACCAGAGGTGGCCAGGGCTGCCACATGGTCAAAGTAATGGCGCCATCTATAGCCGAGTTTGGGAAATAACTCAGCTAAGAATGTTCGACGAAAATCATTTAAAACCTTAATTTTATAAAATATACAACCTACAAGGGTATATAAACTTCGGTCGAGCCGAAGTTAGCTTTCCTCTATTTTTTGTTTTGAATTTTATCGTTCTTAAGCTCGGCGATATGTTTGAAATCAGATGTTTATCTGTCGGAAAATGGATTTCAGTTAGAAGCATTTTTGATTTTTTTGTAAGCGTTCTTAAACTCTGACTTTTCAAAAACAGCATTTGCAAGGGTATAAAAACATCGGCACAGACGAAGTTAGCTTGGAATTCTCGTTTTTTTTTTTTTTTTAATAAACAATTTTACAAATGCTACTCAGATGCTACACTCAGAAAAAAATCCGTTCTAAATGTACCGAAAACGTGTATTTTTGTGTAGTTTAGCTCTGCTGCTAATTCACATTTTTGTTACCCACTTATAAAATTATTTTTTTTTTTACTTTACCTTAACTGGGAATCGAACTCGGGACCTTGCATAACTGAATACACACGGACGGCGACAGCGCTTTAGCTCAGACGGCTATTACTCACACTCGAATGGTTGCGCTTAAATCGGACTTAAGGGGGGAGCCTGCTTTAGAGGCTTCAAAAAATCGAATTTTTTTTTTTTGCATAAATGTCTACCTAAACTATCTAAGAATGTGTCCCTAAGATTTCAGAAGCAAATTCAAAATATTTTTAGAGTTACAGGAGAAATAGTGAGCAAGCGTCGAGATTTTTTATATACGATTTTTTATATACCAAAACTTTGACGTGCGATTTCTCGGTTTTTCAATTTGACGATTTTTCCTAATTGGCGGGAAAGATAGGGAAGAAATTAATCGTCCTATCGAAACGATACAAAATTGATTGTATTCGGGATTAAATTCTCTTCTAGTTGAACCTAAAAAACCTTAAGAAGTTATGATTAACCCACTTTTGTAACAATCTGAAGTGAATTTTTTTTTTTTTTTTAATTATTTTTTTTTTGATTTGCGAAAAAGTTTGGAATTTCTCACTTTTTGTTCAATTTTCTTGGTTTAACTAGAAGCTATTCTATTGAAAATATAAAATTTTTTGGGTTTTGTTGTTTCAGATGGAAATTGCGACCTGCACACTCGAGGCGCCTCGGCGAAATGTTTGTACCAGGCATAATATGACATATATTTTAATGAAAAAATTTGCGAAGACTGTTGAAATATATAACAATAAAACCTGAAAGTTTCGTTTCCATCGAATATTTCTTTCCTTCCAAAAAAAGTCCTCGGAAAAATCGATTTTTTGAAGCTTCTAAAGCAGGCTCCCACCTTAAAGCACAGCAGGCAAAAGTACTTAGCGCTTATAGGTCCCTTGGACACCGCGTACCTGCAATGAACGGCGTGGTGTAGAGGATGAGAGGTGGCCTCTCAATGTTGAAGTCGTGGGTTCAAGTCACTGTAGGGGCAGTTTTTTTTTTTTTATATTTTAATTTAGGTACTTAAATTGTATCCTTAACCACTTTTTTTTGGTAATAATATAACATAATTTAGTCCAGTGTTGGGCATTAATCAGTTAAATTTCTAATCAATTGATTAATCAACTAAAAATTTTAGTCAATTAATTTAATTGCAATTGAAATTAATTGCAATTAAAAGATTAGTTGCAGCTTTCAATTAATTTAGTTGAATTAATTTAAATTAATTGCAACTTACAACTAAATCAACTGCTATTGAATTTTTCAATTGTTCAACACTACAGTTAAAACTAACAATTAAGTAAGCTGTGTGATTTGTAGTTCAAAGTTTGTACAGTAAAATAATTTTGTTCAGAAAAAAAGCATAAGTAGCATAAGTGATCAGCACAATAAATACTGAAATAAAATGGACCAGACCGTTGAAATGGATGAAGACAGCAATTCCTTGGATAATGCTCTGGGCAGGGCAGAAAATATTGTACCTTCCTCGGAGAGCGATGCAGCAGGTAGCTTCTTACCATCTTCGCAACCACGACTGCTTCTACCGGACGGAACTTATTTTAAATTCTTAGAACACGAATCAACAGCCAATAATATTACGGCTTTATGCATGAAATGTCCAGAGGATCGAAACACCAAAGTAATAGGCTATTTAAACTGTGCATCGAACTTTTTAAGCCATTTGAATAGAAAACACGGAAATGACTGCGTGACTGAGTACAAGGAATACATTAAAAAGAAGACGGAAGAGAAGAAACCTCCCGGCGATACAACCAAGAACAAAGCAAGTGTGAACAAGAAATCTGTTGAGAAAAAATTATCACAAGAGCAATTTGATGATAACGTAGTGAAATATTTCATTCATTCAATGATCCCGTTACGTGCTTTTGAAGATCCATATTTTGGACTTGAAAATATGCGAAAAAGGACTTTCATTAATATGTCGTCGAACCTTAGGCCGTCGAATAAATACTTTTTACGAAGAGCAAATGCACCTGATAAAATGTGATTTAAAGGGTGTTGACTATGTGTGCACAGCATTAGATATCTGGTCGAGTAAAAGAAGAAGTTTTATTGGTGTCACAGCACACTGGATAACCCGTGATCTAGGTAGAGAATCGGCGGCTTTAGCCTGCCAAAGATTCGAAGGAACCCACAGCTATGACCGCATATCTCAAATAATTCAAGAAATTAATTCTGATTTTGGACTAGATGCAAATAAAATTGTCGCATCAGTAACTGACAATGGAAGCAATTTTGTGAAGGCTTTCAAACGTTTTATAGTGAAACTCGCAAGCATTGACCTCAAAGATGACAGTCCCACTTTCGAAGATACATCTGAATCTGAAGCTGAGTCTGATGCTCCTTTGACTAAAGCAGAACTTTTGATGCTTCAGTTTTTTGCAGAAGAAAGTCAGGAACTGGAGCTGCTTAGTCGATATCCCGAAACTCGAAACGTTTTTGTTAAATACAACACGCCATTACCATCGTCGGCAGCAGTTGAACGTCTTTTTTCTTTTGCCACAATGACGGATTTGCCAAAGAGCCACAGTCTATCGGATAGCATGTTTGAGAAGAGGGTAGTTCTTAAATGCATTATTGATTATTATAAGAAATAATAATAAAAAATTTTAAAAAAAAAACACTCAAATCTTACTATTCAATTGCAGGGTTCGGAATTTATCGCTCGGAGCCGAGAACTGCTGATCGTGAGCCGGGAGCACTGAACGGCTTTCAGCTCGTGAGCGACAGCACTCGGCTCTGAGCTGTGAGCCATAATAGCTCTCTGAGCTGTTTGCGACTGAACACATATCAAGGCGGTATATGTCTTGCAGAAAGTGTCTGAATTGGCCTCACTCATAACAAATGTCGTTTGCAAATATTATTGAACAACGCTTATGAACTATGTACATCTGGCAGGTTCTTTTTTTGAATTAACAGTGAATATGGTGGAACTGATACATTCTTCATGCTCTATCTATGTTCTTCAGCATTTGTCATCCATGGTTCGGGGTTCACTATTGTCAAAATCAAGGCGATATAGTTGTTGTTTTGAAAAGCAGTTTCTTAAGCACTTAGCGGTCTTATTACCATGGAGATCTCTTAGCTGTGAATTGCTCTTATGCATTGATTTTGGTATGATTTTCCACTTGATTGGCATTAGCGTTTTTCATTAACACTATTTTTTATCCTCTATGCTATTTTTTTCGCGATTTAATAAGTCGTCAGTCACGGTAAATAGGTTTAAATAACTCGTGAACCACTAAGTCTGTGGTTCCCAGCTTAGAACCGAGAGCTGTGGCTCACGAGCTGTGCCTTTCAGCTGAGAGCCAAGAGCTGAGTGTCATGAGCTGAGAGGTAGAGCTGGCTCTCGAGAGTTGCGAGCAAAGGGCGATTACGAACCCATTCAATTGTTAGTTTTTAATCAAATTGTTTAAAAAGATTAACAATTAATCAATTGTTAATTGTAGAAACTGAAGATTAACAATTAATTAATTGTTAGTCGTAAGGTATTGCAATTACGATTAATTAATTGTTAACTGCGATAGGTGCGATTAACAATTAATTAATTGTTAGTTTTTTAATTGTTAATCAATTAAAATTTTCCCAACACTGATTTAATCTTAATTTTCAATTTATTATTTTTAGCAATTATCATCATGACGAACCCGTCGGTCATATTTCAAGATACAATTCAAGAACGAGTTTTCTTAATTGGTTCGTCGATTTAAAACGAATGGTATATTTTTGAGAGCGTGGTCTTGTTTTAAGAACGTAAAAGTTGAGAACGGAATGGGTATAAAAGTAAGAAATTTGTGCTACCTTTAAGAGCGCCATTTTTTTCTGAGTGTATAAATCTACTACTAGAAACAAGAGACAAGATAGATTAATTTTAACGGTTTTCGGCATGGTCTCGAAACCAAACTAATGCCATTTTCTCATCTTCTCGGGATATTTTCTTTCGGATAAGCCTACAAAAAGTGGCGCAAATTGTAAGTTAATCTGACACATAGAATATGAGATTTTGACCACTGGTTTTGATCAATGTTTAGTTTGAAGGCAATCGACTACACGAAAATCTCTAGAAACTTCCAGCACACCGCTGTGTGTACCACCCCTGATATTTCTGATCGTTCCTTTTTACTTGTCTTAATATCTTGTTTTATATTTTGTTTTATGAAGATGAAAATAAATACGAAAGGAGCTATTATCGGTATGTGGTGGAACATAAGGATGTAGTACGGGCTGTACAAAATTTGGCAAATGGCCTTCTCAGCTATAAATCTGACATGGAAGAATTTCAACGGGAAATGTTTGAAAAATATAAATACTTATGGGCTGAGGATCGCGAAGACATTATATACGCTTTTGTTTTGACAAGACCCTTGACTGTTGATATACGCGATATGTTTCTACATTATGATAACATAACCCGGAAATTAGAAACCATGAAACAAAAACGCATAGTAGGGCCCATCGAAGTGCGCATGGGAAATACCATTGAAAAACTGGTGGCAGAGTCAAAAAAGTGGAAAGTGTTGCTGGGCCAATTATTGAGCGTTCAATATAAAAAACAGTTGGATGAAATGATAGAGTTTATCACGGAGCAGAACAGTATATTGGATAAGCCAATAAATGACCTTGATGATGTGCGGCAAGCTATGATGGTCTTGGAGAAAGTGCGGGACAATTATATAGAGTAAGTATCGGAAAATCGATTTGCTTGTATAGCTTAGTGGTTTCGGCAAGATCCAAAAATGTGTATTGTGATAACTGTTAGGCTGGGTTTACACTGTTCGGAGAATGAGACAAGGCAATTGTAGAAAATTATTGCCTAGTTACACTGACACATATAGGTACATTGGGGCGTACTTTTCTCCAAACGATTTTCAACATGTGAAGTTCTTTGCTCAACATGGCTCAAAAAATTCAGTATATTTTATAGAGAATTTTATAAAAATCCAAAATCATATATTTTAAGGTTTAATGGTATCGTCGCGGCTTTAAAAGTTCCAATTACCCCTTAATTTATCCTTGAACTATCAATTTAGCAGAGACATTTTACAAGAGTGTCGAACAAATAAATTAAATTGTAGTAGTAGTAGTTCTTCGTTATTTGTTTTTAAAATTTTTTGATATGCTAGTAACATACTATCGTATAAATTTGAGAGAGAGTTTCAACTGCGCAGACGTGTTTGTGTCGGGCTCCAGTTTGTGAATATAATTAATGTCACCTGCAACAAAACAAAGCATCAGCTGTTGACACCACACTGAAGGGGGCGCTTACCAAGACGCTCATGCTGAAAGCGGATAGTTGAAGCCGCAGCTTGGGTAACATTTTATTGCTTTAATTTTGGCCGCCATTACGATCTAGGGCCACTTGAGGTTGACGAAAAGCTGGAGAAAGGCGCAACAAGTGCCTCTTAAGTGGAAACACACACAGACCAAACGCACGAGGCAACCAACTTAAGAGATCCAGAGGTGGCACACATCAGCTGTTCGCTGTATCGATAAAAAATTTCCATTCACACCTATTTATCGATAACAAGTGGCCGATAAATTTCTATTTTAAAAAGAGTTTGATGTTTTTTGTCTCTTTGTATTAAGCTAAGAATTCGATTTAATCTAACTACCTTAATCTAGAAATGTATAATCTAGCACGAAACCCGTCCGAACACTCCTACCAGCCATCATCAAAGCAACATAAGTCTGGCGAACAAGCGATGGAGCTGACGCACAGTGGTCGGACTTGTATGGAAGTATGCGACAAAAATAGTTATACGTGTCCTCCAGGTTTATAATTTATAATTTAACTGTAAGCCTTTAACAATAGTATAAAACTATTTTGAAAAAATTGGGCGTGGTCATACGCCCATACCACCCATTTACATATATTTATATACCTATAGTTTGAATAAAATATCTTTTCTTAAAATACTTCTGAACACAAAATTTATTAACAAAAATTATAAAGAAAATATTTAAATGCATTTTAAAAACAAAATAATTAATTAATCCTCAAATAATTCAAAAACAGGCTCTGTCAATAAAGTTTTTTTTTTGCAAGGTAATTTTCTTAATCCACTTATGAGAGGATCTGAACTTAGTAGTAATCTATTTAGAAGGTCTGAGTTAGTTGCGGATCGCGAGATTTTTCTAGTATGTTGAAATCTGTATTTTTTAATATCTTTATTTTTAGCCTCTGCAGCTTTCTCAGAGAGCTCTCCAATCGATACTAATGCTCTGTTAATAACCTTAGGACCGTGTATTAATATTTTATGCACCGAAGCTGGCATGTAATACCATGGATAAGTTTCCACAAGTCCCCTTGCTGTCTCCAGCGCATAGTCTCTAAATTTGTCTACATTTATTTTGTAGCCAGAATTTAAAGCCTGCAAAACGGTGGCGCATCTGTTAATTAAGTTTTTGTCAAGACCCGTAATTTTTGCAGCCAGTCCAGGATATTTAAAAAATTTACGAGCTGTGTTTCCTTCGTTTGATGTACCACTACCGCCAAACTTTGGTCTGTCTACTATAAATCACATTTTCTTTCGAAACTCAATTTGTAGCTTTCGTTTCCGTATCAATAGATCTTTTTTATGTATTGAAGATCTGATTTGCCACAACTTTATCTCCAAGCGATAGGATATAAGTATGAAGGAAATACTCAAAAAACCGTATGTATGCATGTAGAGGGGATAAGCCAAATTCATACCGACATTCGTGAACTTTTTTTTCCAGACAGTTATCTATAATATATTATTATTTTCTGTCGGCTTCGCTTCGCATATATAACACTTCGTTGAAGACGTTCCACTCAATGCACTGCAAACTTTACCGTCCACCATTGTGAGTTGAAGACTGTGCTCTATGCTGATTTTATTTGGATTACAAATTTCTGTGCCGTAAGTCGAGTATTTTTTGTTTTATATATTATACATCTCCTCTGCAATGGACAACTGGGTCGATTCCTTTTTAAATTGAAACCTTATTGGTCTACAAAAGCGGGTCGATGATGGCCTTGGGTTTTTCCAAACAATTATCGGACTTAGTCGGAAGTCGCACTTAGTTATAAGTTGTAAAGGTACATAAGAAGTGACAAATAAAGAATTGTCTTCCAAATTATTATTGGCAAACTTTTGCTTATATTCAGAGTGTAAAGTGCTGCCGTCGAAGCCCCATTTTCCAATTAAGGTCAGTGTGTTGACAGAATCATCCTTAATTTGATTAATAACATCCATCTGAAGATTCACAATACGTGATGCTGTATGATCAAGTAAACTTGTAGATCAACTTCAGCGAGTGATTCGTTTACACTAATGTTACTTGGATAACTGTGTGTTTTAGCTTGCAGAACATTATCGTAACTGGGTAATAAATAAAATGAAATGTTTGTGTAAGTAAATATTGGTTTTTTGTTAAATTTCATCCATCATTAGTGCAACAACTTCATTAACATTTGCTTCAGTTAAAGTTTGATTTGCCTTTTGGGAGGCATTCCGTAAAGCGTTTGCACAGGACTCATCTATTTCAGCAATTTTGGCTATTCGTCGTTGCTTTGTTATTGTTGAAGACTGGGTAAAATCGGATTTGGGACGCCCACGACCATTAGATTCATTTGACTTTTTAGCTTTTTCAGTCAGTGTGAAGGAGAGCTTCATATCAAGCCAATCCGAATGCTTCTCCAGAACATTCAATTTGGTACGATTGCACTTTTGCCAACGGACGGACAATTTTTGGCAGACGGCAAAGACACAATTCTTTAACTCTTCTGGATCTGCAATGTAGCCTTCTTTTTCCAGCTCCAGCTTAATCGAATCAACGATATGACGACCTCTTTCAGCATTTTGAAAAATTAAGTTGTACGAAATGGTGCATTACAAATAATTACCTGTTGCCAATTCAAATAAACCAAAATTAACATTAGTAATAATAAATAAAACGCAAGCGAATTTGACATTTACTACACATATAACAATAACAAACACATACCAGAGCACATAACATGGAAAGCACTAACAACAAAACACATATACCTGCTGCACTCGGATCAGAACACTATGACGCTGGGCAGCTCCGGGCAGCTGATTCTTTTTTTATATTAATCTATTATTATTAACAATTAATAATAATAAACATAATCATCGGAATCGATCGACATCACAACTAAAAGCTTAAGGGAAAGTACAAACAGTAAACGAAAAACACTCACAAAAGGTCATTTATGATTTTCTTTTGTTTTATACGATATATACATACCACATTAAACAATGTGTTAAATAATTCAAGTTATAGTTAATACCTGTTCGAATGATATCCATATCATTAAGAAGCTATTGGACCTTGAATTTGTTAATTTGATTTCTTTTAACTTTATTGTCACTTTGAGACAAAACACAACGCACTGAAATGCCTAGCACGAGGTCTAACTTTAAGGGATTTTTTCACAGAGAGCGAATGGTCACACTAAAATAACCGTTTGTTTCAAAAAGATAATTTATTTATGATATGATCGACATGCTTCAAAGTGTAAAATTTTGATTTCGGTTTTTTTATTTTTGTCGTATGGGAGCGACCACTGTGCGACGATGGGAGACTTATTTAACGCAACGAAACCAGAAGCCGCCCAACACTTTAAATACCTGGCAGAAAATATGGCTACCAAAACTTGCCTTCAATGTATGAGCACACACTTTACATCGCAGATAGAAGAACTTAAGGTCGAAAATACAATGTTTAAAAAAACAGTTGGCAAAATTGCAGTCAGAAAGAAATTTTTCGAACAAGGATATAGTGCGAATGGTGGACGCGAGCAAGGAAAACAACGTCATAAATGGTCTAACTACGCAAGGTACCCCTCAAAACTGAGGCGAAGGAACTTATCGAGTAAAAACTACAATTAGAAAATGTTGAGATAAGGGATGCAAGGATCATTAGAAGCAGAAATGGAAAAGAAATGGTAAAAGCTACGCTCGAATCAAAAAAGGAAAACAAATGTCGAGAAGGATCTAAGTGAAGCCAGACAAATGGATAAAAAAATATTGCTGCAACTTCGATGAAATCTATCGTCTCTAAGTCCTGCACAAAAATTAGCTTTTGCATGCAAAACACAAATGGTTTCGATATGATACAAATAGAATATTGAGAGCAGGAGATTTAACCGCCGAAGCTGCCATTAGGGACCTTTGGGGATAACGTGCCAAAAACATCACCGCTGATTTCAACAACCTCAAAGATTCCTTAAAAACAGAAAACTAGATGTCGAAAATTTATTAAGGATTCCAATTAACACAATATAAATTTGGATATAATAGCGTATAACATATGTTCATGGACTTCATAGCCAACTATTACATAGAGTTTTTCAACTACCTAAGCACAGCAGACATTTTCATACTAACAGAAACAAATGTTGAGAAAGGCAACACCGAGAAATATGGTCACTTATTTAAGGCGTTTCATTTAAAGTTGATACCGGCAAAGAGAAAATACAAATTTGGCAGGGATACAGGCGGAGTTCTTTGCTCGAATTTGATCGAATATTCGTTTGAAAATGAAATGGACATAAATATTATAAATATCAAAACTACCCACTTGCAGTTCTCCATTTTTCCTCTCTACATACGCGGTTCAGATTGGCGAGAAGAATTTGAAGTAATCAAGGACTTCTTTACACAGTCATCAGCATGCTGCTCTATAATAATGGGAGACCTAAACGTCCTTATTGGAAATGAATACCAAGGGCTAGACGAATTGACCCTAGCACATTTCCCAGCTTGCTGCAGACAAAGATCGTCAAAGGATGAGGTGGTCAACGCAAATGGTCGTGACTTTTTGAACTTTTGTGACGACTATGGTCTTATCGTTTTGAATGGTCGAACACTAGGCGATGAAATGGGTAAATGAATGGGTACTTATATATCTAACCAAGGAAACTCTGTAAATGATATTTGCGCAGTCTCCATCTGCCAAACGCCATCTGGTCAGGCCACTTGCCAGTCAAACTAACTATGATCCTGACTAGCACTAAGCAATCAAAACTTCATATGAAGCTGCTGCCAAAACTATACTGGAATGAATCCATTAAAGCCAAGTATATATCGCTCTTGAACAAAAATGTGCAAAAAATTAAACAATCACCGGAAATTCAATTACTTGATCTTACCTCAGCCATTAAATTATCATGTGTTATAAAGGCGTCTGATAATAAATTTCTTCCCAAAAATAAATGGTTTGTTCAGAAGTGAATGCGTGAGAGAAAAGAGACTCTTAAGGCGCTTAAAACTTATAAACGTTAAAAACATAATATGAAGAAACAAAGGAATATAACCAACTGTGCCTTTTAAAACAAGAAAGAAAGTCGGTCAAGCCCGACTATAACATACTCTGTACCCTTAACGTCGCAGCTCACATTTGCTCACGAGTTATACTCGCTCATCTCTAAGTTTCACTCTCTCTCTCTCTTTTCTCTCTCTCTCACTAAGATTGCCGTTCAATAGAATGCTGTGTTGAAGGGTGGGGGGTGGTGGGTGTTTACTGGCCGTTTTTTGCTCATAACTTGAGTATCGTTCATCCGATCTTTATAATTCCTTCAGCAAATCGATAAATAATTTTGATCTGCCTGCAAGTATAAGAAATATATGCCCCATACATGTCAAACCTCTATCTCTTACCATCTCTGAGATCTCTTCGTTCATACGGTCGGACGGACAGACAGACAGACGGATGGACGGACAGACGGACGGACGGACGGACAGACGGACATGGCTATATCGAATCGGCTGTTGATGCTGATCAAGAATATGTATACTTTATAGGGTCGGAAACGTTTCCTTCTCCCTGTTACATACTTTTGCACAAACCTAATATACTCTATGTACCTTCGGTACAGAGTATAAAAAAATAGAGAGTACTTCGACTCCTTTGCACAATCTTTAGCAGAAGCAAGAAACACGAATGATTGGTGGAATATTGTGAAGACGCTGAAAAATGGAACTTTGCAGGTTGGAAATAGTATAACAGAAAACGTCTTTAAGGTGCATTTGAATGAATTACACTGTGATACAATTTTGAACTCAAAAAAGTTGATAGCGTCGAGACCAAAAAATTCTGAAAGTGTTTGCTGGTAGAATAAAATCCCTGTCTTGGTTTGGTCTGATTAGCTGCCGTTTTCTTTTTATTCAAACAATTCCATATCTCGTAAACTATTTTGAATTTTGCTTTTAAGTCTTTAACAAAGTTGTTGCTGTTGGCTTGGCCTACAAAACATTTCTTTGTAGCAAATCCAAAAAAATTATATCTTCATACTCAAAATTACAAAACTTGCCCAAAAAAACCAAATTTTGACCACTTTTCTACAGTTTTTCAACTTCATCTTGAAACCTGTTTCAAATTTGTACAAGTAAACAGTAGAACAAACCAACTTCAATTAGTTACTCTTTCATATAGTTATAGGCCCACAAGCACGCACAACTGTCATAAAAACTCGAAAAAACGAACATTTTCGGAAAAAAAGTAATAAAACTAAATTTTTTTATTGCAGTTTTTAAGTTATGTTTTCTTACTATTTTCTTGATTTAATACAAAACAATCGAAATTTTTGACTATGTCGGCCAATTAGTACCAAAAATGTAAATTTTTCGAGTTTTGGTTCCAATTCTACATGCTTAAGGGACCGTAACTATACGAAGGACCAATCGAATGATGTTGGTATTTTTCAAGTGTTTGTTTATTTTAGTCTAGTCAAATTCGTTACAGTTTTCAAGACAAAGTTGAATAATAGTACAAAGTGAGGGGAAAACAAGATGCTTTTAAGACATTTTTGTAATTTTGAGTATAAAGATGTGACTTTTTTGACTTGCTACTTAAGAATGCTTTGTAAGCTTAGCCAAGTGCAATCAACTTCCTCTAAGACGTCAAAGCGAAATTCCAAAGAGTTTACGAGATATGGAGTTGCGAATCCCAATCAGAAGCTGAAAACTTCAAAGTGCAACAAAAAGAAAACGTCAGCTAACCAGGCCAAACCCAGCAAAGGTTTTTGTACTACCATCATACCCTTTCAGAATTTTTTGGTCTCGACGCTATCAACTTTTTAGTGTTGCACTGTGTTATTAAACCCTCACAGAACAGCATTAAGCATTCTGAATGCGCCAAATTGGAGTGCAGATAGCAGCCTAGACGAGCCCATCACAATTATGGAGATACAATCAATGCAGGCAAAGACAAAAAATAAAAAAGCGCCAGGAGGGGATCGAATACCATACGAATTGTACTCAAATGCTTCTGACGAATTCTTTCAAGAGCTCGTTAAAGAGTGTATAACAACTTATTCACAAATGCACTTTCTACACTACACTATACACTACTCTTTCAAGCGAAGCATAGTATTTCCCATTCATAAGAAAGGTGACTTAAATAACCCGAAAAATTATAGAGGTATATCCTTTATGAACTGCTGTGCAAAAATTCTTATCTTATATAGGACCAATTTAAACAGAAGGCAGAAAACAAAAAAGTTTATGCATTTCTTGTAGACTTCAGTGCCGTATTGGATAAAGTACCGAGAGATCATTTGATATACAAGCTGCACCAACTAGGAGTGTCCACAAAAATTGTAAACTTTATCGAGGTTGTATACAAGGATACCGTGGCAGCGGTGTGGTCCGGAAAGAATCTGTCTCGAGCCTTCTATCACCCCTGTTAATCGCGATATATTTGAACGACTTGCACGAGGACCTTGAAGATTGCCTGTGGATAGATGAGCTTAATATACGGCTTCTTCTATACGCGGATAATGTCACCACACTTCAAAAAAAGAAAGCAAGACTTGAATTTTATTGTGAAACGTGGGGAATGGAAGTGAATCTGGAAAAGTCTCAATTATGATTTAAAAAAAAAAAGTGGAAGTGAATCCTGGCTATATAGGGGCACAGAATTGGACGTGACTTGCCAGTATAAATACTGTCACCCGATTTCTCTCAGTGATCCAAGAAGGTTTCATCGAACTCAATCTGCATACGACCGCCTTATTAAAACCTCTCTTCAGTTAGTTGGCTGCGACGAAAGC
>JBAMBO010003806.1:0-11570 GCA_037044535.1 Lordiphosa magnipectinata
AATATATTATATATACTTTATGTGGTCGGAGATGATACCTTCTATGCGTTACAAACATCTGGACAATTTGATTTTGGGCTATAGCTTTAAAAAGCGCGATAATATTGAAAAACTAAATGTGTGGTCAGTAAGTATTTTTCATTTTCTATTAGCAACAAATTTTTTCAGAATTTTTGAAACTTTAAAAAAAAAAACAATAAATTTTATAAAAAAAAAAATAGAGGAAAGCTTACTTCGGCTCGACTGAAGTTGATATACCCTTGTGCTTGTATAATTTATATAAATTAAGGATTTTAAATGATTTTCGTCGAACATTCTTAACAGAGTTATTTCCCAAACTCATCAATAGATGGCGCCACTACTTTGACCATTTGCTTGCCAGTTTGTTATATGGCAGCTATAGAATGTGTTCATCCGATTTTGATCGAACTCCCAAAAATTGTGTGGAAACTGATAATATTCATATTTGGAAAGTAAAAAGACGCTACCATTGCAAACAAAAAAGTTTTTCTAACTAGTACTATTTTTCGACCGATCGTTCCTATGGCAGCAATATGCTTTACTCATCCGATTTGGATCAAACTTGGTATTGGTATGGTATGTATTGAAAATCTTTCCAATAGAAATGTCACATGGTACCTGGTCACTCTAAAGCAGACATGATCACAGCCTATGCGCCTATGGAGCACAGAGCCATAGGTCCCAACCCAGCAATAAGCTGATTTTTCCATCTCCTTTCTGCTCCAAAAGACGATGTAATTTAGATTACCAAGATCACAATGAAAATAAGGCAATAAATTATTGATCAAAGTCGGCTTCACTTTCAAGTTCCATCACACCACACAAACATGAATCAAGTTTGGCTTTTCTTTAAATTAACCGAGTTCTGCCTTGGCTGCATTTGCATGTACTTTCATGTGATTGGATCGGTATATGCGCCCGAACCGCTCAAGCATATGTTAATCTATTGTGCCACTTTTGTTTCGTATGCCATTCTTGCCTTAATGGGCGCCATTCGAGTGTGTCTAACAAAGTGTTCTATATTATCGGCGGATCTGTTGATTACCCTAACGGCCATGTTAATGCATTATGTGTGCGGGCTACTGTGCATGTGGTCGATTAAATATGATGTGCATTTGGAGAATTATAACACAACCCAAGAATATTTGGAACATCCAAACTTTGCGAATAGCAAGAAGCAGAGTATTGCAGCTTTAATCACCGGCACGATGTATCTGATGCATATGTTTCATGTGTTGGATCTGTTGATGCGCATGGAACCAGGTGATTGGCGAAAACAGGCAACGGGTCGTTTGTTTAATGTGCAGGGGGAATACATGGCTGAACGGACGGGTGATATATATGTGCTGTCAAAGCCTGTGGATGATTTTCTATGTCGTCGTTGCATTTGCTACGATCAGCTGGCTCATTCTCAGCCTATGCGTTACAAGGACGAAGCAGATACCGAGAGGCGCACTTTTATGTCCAATATGCTGGATGGCATAGAGCAAATGTGGGAATGGGTTTTCAAGGTAAATCCAGTCGAAAGTTCGGAGAGTAACTTAACCACACCTTCCATAACTACAAGCACATCAGAAGAACCATATATAACAGAAAAGGAACCTACTATGGAGGATATGGGGCCAGAGTTTGGTAGTCGTGGTTGTTGGTCATGGCGTGGTCCAAGTGATACCACCAGCTTATGGGCTCAGATTGAAGACTGGAGCACTCCATATCCCACAAGTGAGCCAACAGAGAAGCCATCGCGAAGCTCATTCAGGAAACATAACAATATAGAGGAGGAGCGTTAGAGAAGAAAGACCACCCACCTGTATAAGCGACACATCGCCATTTGCCAACAGATTCAGTGTGGCTAACAACATCCAACCGCTGCTTGTTTCCTCCGTGGTCTCCACTTCCAGAAATTTAACTATGGCTATTGAAGCTGCCTCTGTACTCTGATTTGATGCACGTTTACGTATCTCACTGACCATGAGACGTGACACCTGCTGACAAAATGCCACCACATCCCAAAACTTTTCGCTCATATCGTTGGCTGGGCAGCTGCTAAATACCTGAAAGAGATTAACCATGATTCAGATTGTGTAATATCTGAATTTTTGATAATATTTTCAGCTTACCTTGCAGAATAGTGGCAACATTTCATAGAGTTTACCATCTCTTTCCTGCTCGCTGAGCGGTTCTTTGGGATGTGTGTACTCGTTGAATAGTTTCTTCAATGTGCCCAAACTAATTTGGATGCGTGCATCGAGTAGAGCCTCATCTCCAGCGCCACGTCCGTTGGCTGATGGTGGATTAGAGTCGGGAATGGTTCTACCGCCTGGATTGCCATTATTGCTGGCGGAAGTGCTGCCACCACCGGAGCTGGCAGCACCACGTAACTTGCGCATTACGTTCATCCCTCAAGTTGTGTTGTTGTTTCGTTGAGAAAATCAGACTGAAATACAATAAAAAGGATATCTTGATTATGAAAGTGAAACTACTAATAAACTTAAAAACCCTTAAATCGGAATCATACAATGATTCTTTAATACATTTTTAAGTGGAGCCAGAACCCGATTTTAATAAGAAAAAAGGTTATCGGTTTGGGCATTTCAAACCGAACCTGTTAAGAGTTTGGTTCTGGAAATAAAATAAAATTTTTTTAAAAATTATAAAGAAGTTCCTGGTTTGTTTTGATAACTCATTGATATCACTTGACCTCAGAGAAAGTAGTTTTAAAGGCTTTTAAATTCACAATCTCGTTGGCCAATTGACTGGTCGAGTTCGAGCAATAACGAGTGCGCCCTTTGAGGCGCTGTATAACATGTGGCGACATATTAATAAAAAGTCTTTACAAAAACATACCATTCAATTGGGGCACGAAATAGTTGTTAGTCAAGGCTTTGTAGCCCTCGCTGTGGATGGTTACGTTCTAGTCGTCCTCATTTTTATAAAAGTAATTCATTCCACCGAATCATTTGTCGCATTTAATTTAATTTAATTTTTATTTCGGTATTATCACAATGCTACAGGTACATAAGTACTATAAATTAGTGCATCGGTCACAAAAACAGAGAGATCACAAGAGATAATAAAAATACAAAATATATAAAAAAAAGTATGAAATATAAAATTCTTAAAATATAATCCTAACAAAGCTAATACAATTCTAAACTTTTCTAAAAAAATTTATAAAATCTATGTTTGTCTTTTGAGATGATTAGTTAACTGAGATTTAAAATGCGTTGCCAAAAGTTTTAATGTTATGCGGCAGGTTATTCCAGTAGCAGGCTTATCGAATGAAAAAGTGATTTTCTGAGCTGGCTAGGTTTACACGCTGGCAAACAATGTATTTCGTTCGTGTTGACACAGCAAGTTGTATATTTTTGCATACTGCTTGCGTCACTTATACAAAATATTTCCACACTATAAAATAGAGTCGGGATGAGACAATTTTTTCGACCAAAAGCCTTAGATGAAGAGGAATGAGCCTAACCAACCCGAATGTTTTCCCGGACACTTTCGTAATGCGGTCGCTCTACGTTAGGTATTATTAAATTGGATTCCCAGGTTAGTGGTATCCTTAGCATATTACAGTGGAACATTGTAAGCTTAGACAGGTCACAAACATTAAAAGCATTGTAAATTACCAAACATCCATTCGCTTTAGCCCATTCGCCAATTTTCCCAAGATCCCTATTACAGATTCTAACACACTCATGTAATTCACGTAACGGTCGACTTACATAAAGTTATATGTACATCATCGGCATACAAATGGACATCACAGCCTATCAGACAGAGGAAGGTCGTTGATATACACAGAGAATAGTAAGGGCCCAAGGACTGAACCTTGAGGAAAACCGCGAGTCAGACGTAAGAAACCTGACATACAAGACCCCGAGATCACAGCTTAGTTTCTGTCCCATAAATAGGACTTAATTAGACGCGTTGCAGTTGAGGAAAAATTGTAGAGATTTTTAAGCTAGGTACTTAAGATATTGTGGTCAACTGTATCAAATGCCTTGCTGAAGTCCAGTAAGGCTAATAATGTAACATTGGTTTTGTCCATCTGCATTCGAATACTATCTCTAAAATAGCAGTCGTGCAGCTTTTGAACTTTTGATAACCAGATTGTTGTTGGCTTAACAAAGAATTGGTTGAGATAAATGTCTGAATCTGTTTGGCCATTAGTTGTTCAAATACTTTTGCCAAAAAGGAAGAAATAGGTATAATTTCAACAACTTTCCAACAATCAGGAAATACAGAGGTTGTGAAAATCGTGTTAAATATAAAGGTGATATGATCAAGAAGCATAGGAAGTAATATTTTGGAGAATTTTGGATTAACTTTGTCTCAGCCTTCCGCATTTGATTTCACTTTTAGGACACCTTCAAGAACATCACATGAATTTACACACTCAAAACTAAAACTAAAAATACTATCACATAGGGGTAAAGCATTTAGGTACAAGTTTTGGGTTGCTGCAGGTACATTCAAATTTACAAATTTTTTCATTGAGTTCCTCGACATCGAAGTCTGATTTTAATTGAGGCTTTGCCTTCCCTACACCTAAGCTTTTTAATTCTCTCCAAGTCTCGGTTAAAATCAAATTGTATCGGTTACGGTTTTGGTTGCGGTTCATTTACAAAATATCCGTTTCAGTTACCGGTTTCAAACCGGTTAATTATACATTTTTGGTGTTTAAATTGTTTCTTAATGGATTCATTATAGATTTTTCGAAAATTTATCCTGTTCTGGGTATTTATAGTAATTTTCTTCCCACCATTTGAGTATATCGGTATTAGAGCTCAATCTTTTAGCATCAAGAAAGGCATTTAATGCTACGTTTTTACAATTTCTTAATTTTTATTAAGCTTGTGGCTAAACTGAAGCAATATCACTTTTGAATGGGATTGGCGATTTTGTTGCTGGCGACAAATGATTCTGTTTGATAAAACAAGCAGCTGCGTCTTAGAAAAAATGATTTTCTTTATATGGATTGATGTCTTCTCCGAAGTAAGCTGGCTGGTTTAAACCGAATATTCGTGTTATTTCTTGGAAATCAAGACTTTCGAATTCCGATAGATCGCTCAACCCCTTTGTATGTATGTATATATGTGTGTATTAAATGAACACATAATTATTACCTGAGCAAAGCGAGACATATTTTTGCATGTTTACCGCAAATTCTTTATTACAGAGAGCGCACAGTCATGTGTAAAATATTTCGACAGTTTTTTTTTTGGCTTGGCATTCTGGAGCAATTTGTATGTTAACATTTATTATATTGTGAAGAGTAAGAGTTGCAATTGAAAAGTCAGCAAGCCCAGGCAGAGAAATGAGAACACGTTGATTCAGTTTGCTAAGCTCATTGACTGAAATTCTGCTGCTGTGATGGAGATTTTCCTAAGTGATGAGAGTTTGTCTTGATGGATGGTCCAGGATTAGTGTAAATGAATTTTCCTGATGAAATATTAAAAATATTGCTTGTCTCCTAATATTTAAAGAGCCGAAATGGAACCGTTGAATTTGTTGGTTTGTTGGTATGGTTAACCAAAATAAAATCCATTTAATATTCGGTTACTTTACAAAAATGTATTTCGGTTAAAAATAACTGTTGTTGTTTCGGTTGAAAACCCGGGATTTTAATATTCTGTATTCCGTTTGTCTGTCTGAAAGAACAGAGATCCCAAACTCGAAATGTATGCTGCTTACATACATAAGCAGACAGATCAAGTTAACAGTTAGAGAAAAACCTCACATCTTAGACAAATTTTTAAGCAGAATTTTATGAGTTTATATATGTTTATTGGAAGCTTCGCTTCCTGCTTTAAAAACTACAATATTAACTTATTTAGCCCGAAGTTAAAATTAATTTATGGTTTTCCTTCTCGTTTTCGTTTCGCACTTTAGCAGCTGCGCCTCTTAATCGGTTGGGCGGGGGGTGGTCTGCTATTTTGCCTGGGGTTCGCGCGTAACAAGCCTCGGCTTGGTGTTGCATGGGCCCATTTGAATGTACTGTGCATTGTACGTCAACGTCCAGACATCATTTTATAAAATTTCTGATCTCATTCAAATCTTTTCCGCGACTTTTATCTGATTTTTATTTTAAATTATTATAAATGCGCTTGTTTTCTGATCATAATTGATAGTTTTGTCGGGAGAAAATGGTAAACTAGTCGTTTTACTGATCAATTTCCACTTATTTTCTATCATTCCCAAGTATTTTTCGAGTCGTAATTCAATAAATCACATTTTAAGCATATAAATGAGTCATTTTCGAGACTTCTTTTAATAGCCCCTGCAATTAATATCTTTTTATTCATCTCGAAAAAGATTCATTTTTGTAAAAACTATCTTTCAAATGCTAGTTGACTAATTGGGAACACGGTAACAGTTCGTTTGGTGCCATATTAACAAACTAGCAGGTACAGAGTATATTACAGTAGGGCTTGATCGACTCTCTTACTTTGCTTCTGAATGTAACAGAGCCTCAAAAATCTCTTGTGCATTTACTTATCGACTTGCCAGATGAGCAAAAAATGAGCTCATCACTGATCAGAATATTGCAATAAAACACTGAGTTGACTGAACTGAACTGAATCACAATTGTCGAAATAAATTTCTACAATTGGCAAGAATTGCTGTGACGTAAATTTATTTATAATAAAAGATAAATGCATTACAAGAATTAACCAATTTCCCCAAGTCGTAAAATGTAACCTGTAAACAACAAACTCTATCTGTAAAATATTTAATTGCATTTTAGCCGACTTTGTTTGAATATAGTCAAAAGCTAATAAATATGACTACATGGTCATCTTATAGAATAATTCAAAATATGATTTATCTGTTTATAAAATTTTTTTAATGATGATTTACCACACGAGTGTGTGCTTAATCATAATGTCTAGTGGAATTTATTTAGATCTTTTCTCATCAGAAATAAATTGTATTATTTATGTCCTCAATGGGCTTATCAAACTGAGCGCATCTAACATTCAACATTCTGAGTTTAAATGCTTAATTACCTTTTGTCTTCTTAAAATGTTAGGAGGGTAGGTATGTATCTAATAGGAACATGCTACGAAGGCAAAAAATTCCGTCATGGTAAATATTTATGACTCAAGATGTTGGATGTTAGATGTGCTCAGTGTGATAAGCATATTATGTGTAACTTTAAACCGAAACACTGTGCGCATCTTGATTGAGCAATGCACCGAGTACAGATCAGACGTTTCGCTGCAATGCGATCTGCTCCCAACAACAGCGGCATAAAGTGGTCAACGACTACAACACTGCGGCATCTGGACTATGCAGACGATATATGCCTCCTGGCAAATAGGCTAAGCGACCTCGCAAACACGTTAGCCGACTTGGACACCTCAGCTAAAGCGGCAGGCCTCAGGCTAAGACGAAAGTGCTCAGCATCCGTTCCGGATAATCACAGGCTCTGGTTTTGAACGAACAGCCAATTGAGCAAGTTCAGCAATTCAGCTACCTGGGTAGCGTAGTCGCTGTTGATGGAGGGACGGAACTGCCTTTGGGATGCTGTCAGCTGTTTGGCGATGCTCGTCATATCCACGCAGGCTCAAAATCAGGCTCTTCAAGTCTATACAGTTCTTCCACTTGGAAAATTACAACTTCCATAGTGTCAAAACTCCAAACATTTGTGAACCGTTGCCTGCGTCGCATATTCTGCATTTTCTGGCCTGACAGAATACGGAATTCCGAGCTACTCAGACGAGCGAATATGGAGAGTGTCGACACAATAATACGGAAAAATTGCTGAAAAATAACAACATCGCAAGGCAATGGAGTGGAACTCGTTGGACGGAGTCGGGCGGACACCAGGCAGACCCAAAGAAACTTGGAGGAGGACTGTCAGTAGAGAGACGGAACGCATCGGGAAAAGTTGGGGAGAACTCAAAGCGACAGCTAACAACAGAGTTCGCTGAAGAGGAGTAGTTGATGCACTATGTCCCACTCGGGATTGGAACTAGAAGAAACCGAATTTGAGATTTCCTTAACTTTTTGCTGAATGTACTTTATATTCCTCGAATGTAAATCCAGGCAGTTAATCATCTTTGACAGACTCAGTAAAGCATTTCATGGTTGATAAAATGCCGATATTCTTGAAGCATTAAGCTTACATATGTGATGAAAGTGTAGGATGTCTTCTTTTTCATGCTAGTTTAATAAAAATTACTTTATAGATTATAGCTTTTAAAATTTATTTTTTTTTTTGGTCAGAAAACGGAGAAGATAATGAAAATTCAAAAGTGACTTTTGACCAGCGATGCCTTATAAATTCTTCCAACTTCAATATATAAATTTTATAATTCTTCAGTATGAACCCCTTTATAAACTTAATAAGGTTACTCTCAAAAGTCCATGTACATAGTGATAACTAACGATCTCTCTCGATTACTTCTCAATAATGTTTGAATGTGAAAAATGCTCTGAAATTCAACAACTTTGGTCGTTGAATAGAATAGGAAATGTTTATTTTGTTATTTCTCAAATAAAATGGGGTTGTTTGTTGAGTGTTAACTTAACAAGCAGTCAGTTTTTTATGACAATAACAAATGCGATAACTAAAAAGTTTACACAAAGTGATAATGCCAAGAGGTTTTGAATTCCGAGCACAATCAATGATGGGTTCAAGCATGTAAGCAGATCCCATAATATGATCAACGTAATTATATAAACAAAGTGTGATTGCTGCATCGGGCTGCATACTTATTGTAATCTTTAATTTCAGAAAATGATAATTTAAATTAAGAGTATCCACAAGTTTTTTAATTAAATCAATCAAGTCTTAATCCCTACCCAATATTAACACAATCCCGCTTCAATCTTGACTCTAAATTTTCCCGTTCCTTCTCGAGTAAGTTGAAATTAGTCTGTTATATAGAAATGTATGAACATACTTTTCCAGATGGCCCTAATTAAGAGGGAGTAGGCGGATTACACACTTTCTAATTGGAATACCGCAAATAATATCAATATTTTGAAAAAAACTGATTTTGTATTTTTGTTTGTAGCTCTCTAAATTGCATTTATTTTAGAGAATTTTGTCCTGGTCCCATCTGGTATTCTGTTTATTCACAAATTGTGTATTTTAAGAATTATCTAAATGTTAGGTTATTTTAAAGAGTTTACAAGTCCAATTTTTGTATGAATATGTTAAAAATTCACTTGTTATTTGAGGAGAGATTCAAAAAGACCGACCAACTTGGTTGAACCAGAGAACTTCGTGAATCCCTTGGTAAACCCCTACCAAATTTCAAGAGCATTTCAGCACAGATCTTTTTGTTTTGTTTTTGAGTTCCCTTCAGTACGGCTCAGTCCTGAATCAGAGCCGAATTAGCCCTGATTTGGAAGGGCTGGTACTGAAATCATGCCTGCCTTTAACACAGACAGGGCCTACTAGGTCATGACCTTCTCTTTTTTCAGGCATGATTTCAGTACTGAACTCATGGGTTAGTTTCATGGGTAGTACTGAAAATAGTACTGAAATCAGTCATGAATTGGAGCAGTTCCTACTTTTCAGGTCTGAATCAGCACTGACAAATTCAGTACTAAAGCGTAGAACTGCAGGGTTATTTCAAATAAATTGTTGATTGTTTCCTATTTTTGAAAGATTTAAATACAGATATAGTGTAGAAAGAAGAAACAAGAAAGAAAGTCGGTCAAGCCCGACTATAACGTACTCTCTACCCCCAAAGTTTGCATATATCTTATCAATTTAAGTAAGAAGCCAAAAAAGTGACAAGACAGCCATGAAAGTGTGTGAAGTGCTGCCCATCGCCGTTGCGGCCGGTGCTACCCATCATTATTGTTTGATTTCCTTATAGCTCGACTATCGTTCATCCGATCTTTATCAATCCTTTGGCAAATCGATAAATAATCTTGATTACAAAATATCTTTAATAGATACGAACCATCTACACACCTGATCATATTAATAGGTACACACCGGAATTTTTTAATTATAAATGGTTTTTTCGTACTTTTAGAGTTGACAACTTTTTAATTTTTGGGTTTTTGTTGTTGTCAATGTCTGGCCACACTGTGACAAAGAGTTGAAAGAGGGGCTGCCCCGTATATCAAAGCTTTTCTATAAATTGCGAGTCCACCACACATTTCGCCTGATCATAATAATAGGCACAGTCTCCGTTTCTCACAAGTATCAAGTGAATAATTTTGTAATCAGTGTTCTTTTGGTAACTAAAGGTAAATTAAGTATAGCTCCTGTCAATACAGAGAATTAAATAATTATTTTTTTTTAGAAAAAATGGGTCGAAATTCTCATTGTACTAAAGAAGAAGCTCGATTGGTTCTTAGTCTGAGAAAAGAAGGCAAATCTTTTCGAGCCATCGCCAAATTAATGAACAGGTTTCATAATTTTGTTAAAAATGCATTAGAAAGAAAACCAAGACAGGAAACCCGTGGAAGGCCACAAAAAACAACAGAAACCCTTGACCACTACATAGTAACTTTGTGCAAAAAGGACCCATTTAAGTCATCGAAGGCTATTGCAGCCGAAATTGGGAATTCAGTTAGTGCTCCAACTATCCGAAGACGACTACAAGATGCCAACCTACCAGGAAGAATTGCCAGAAAAGTCCCACTTATGCGCAAAAAAAAATATCACCATGAGGCAAACTTTTGCAAGGGACCACAAAGACTGGGTGGGATGCACCGGGGAGAAAAAATGGAGAAACATATAATGGAGCGATGAAACCAAGATTAATTTGTATGGGAATGACTGTGAAAGGAATGTTCGACGCGCTAATGGAAAGGAATTCCATCCACGGTTTACAAAAAAAACAGTCAAACATGGAGGTGGCAATATAATGGTATGGGGTTGCTTCTCCCGGTACGGCGTAGGTCCAATGTATCAGACTACGAACAAAATGAATGCTGAAGAGTACAAATCCATATTGGAAACAGTTATGGTACCATATGCTGAGGAAAATTTGCCATTACGTTGGGTATTTCAGCAAGATAATGATCCTAAACACACATCAAGGCTGTTATCTAAATTTTTCGAGGACCAAAAAGTTGATGTTCTGAAGTGGCCAAGCCATCCCCACCTTAACCACATTGAAATCTTGTGGGGAGACTTAAAAAAGAAATTGGCAAAGCATTCATTTTCAAATAAACAAAACTTATGAGAAGGTGTCCAAAAACTGTGGTATGAGACACCAGTAGAGACCTGCCAGGTCTTATTAAAAGTATGCCAAAAAGAATAGCAGTAGTGGCCAAAAATAGAGGTGGATACACTGGATACTAAGTTAGGAAATACTAATTTACCTAAAAAAAGAACACAAAATGGAAATTAAAATTTTTTTTCTTACCAACACATGAAGTGTACCTTTTATTATGATCACACTGAAAACGTATCTGAAACACAAAATGATCTCTTTTATGTTATATTATTATTATATGTTACAATTAAGTTTATTTTATTAAAAACAAATAGTTTAAGAACCAATGAGAACAAATTTTAAGTTTGAAACAATGAATAAAACTGTTTTCTAATACCTTAAAGTCAG
>JBAMBO010003807.1:0-87826 GCA_037044535.1 Lordiphosa magnipectinata
ACCCATTCGACACCAGCGTTGCCTGTGAGCAATTTCAAATGTTTAACGGCTAACGGTAATCGTTTCTTCTATTACTGTCTGCTCATTCTTCGACATAACGGTGCTTGTATGTGTGTACTCATAATGTGATAAAAAAAAATCGAATTTGCACATCATTTGACGAAATTGTTTTCAACAGACTAGACGTGCGTCGTGAAAAAAATTGTTGTCAAATTCTGAAGAATATTTAAAGTGACTGATTTACTCATAAAATATATATAACGAGAAGGCCAAGCTAACTTCGTCTGTGCCGAAGTTTTTATACCCTTGCAAAAGCTGTTTTTGAAATGACAGAGCTTAAGAACGCTTGGATAAATATCAAAAACTTTTGTAACTAAAATCGATTTTCCGTCAGATGAACATCTGATTTCGACCAAATTTCGCGAATCTTTGGCAGCCTGCAGATATAGTCATCTGATTTCGACCAAATTTTTCAAATTAGCTTGAAAGCGTTTAATATTAATAATCACCGACCTTAAGAACGATTTACTTGAAAACAAATATTTTTTTTCACTAAGACCCATTTTCCGACCGATCGGTCCTATGGCAGCTATAAGATATGGTCATCCGATTTTGACCAAAGTTTGCAAATCTGTTTGAAAGCTTATAATATTAATAATGACCGTGTTTGGGAACGCTAACATTAAGAACAAAAAAGTTTTTTTCACTAAGACCCATTTTTTTACCAATGGTTCCTATGGCAGCTATAAGATATAGTCATCCGATCCGGTCGGTTCCGACATATTATCAGCGTGCAGTAAAAAGAAGACTCTGTGCAAAATTTCAGCTCGCTAGCTTTAAAACTGAGAGACTAGTTTGCGTAGAAACAGACGGACAGACAGACGGACAGACAGACAGACGGACAGACAGACAGACAGACAGACAGACGGACGGACAAAGCTCAATCGACTCAGCTCGTCGCCCTGATCAAGAATATATATAGTTTATGGGGTCGGAAATGAATATTTCTATGCGTTGCAAACTTCTGGGCAAAATTATAATACCCTTTGCAAGGGTATAAAAAGGCTAAAAGTATACATGAAATATTGTTAATCAATGAATAAGCAAAACTTTGCTAAGATTTAATTTAATTAATTTTCAATAATAACGAGGTGACGAATTTTCAAAGTTGTAAAGTTGCTTGTGGGCAACTTTGGGCCATTGCAATACACAATATATATACACCATAGTATGAGACCGAAAGAGAAAGGTTTATCAAATGATGACATTGAGAGGACTATCAACTTCGATTGGGATGCCTCCACTGACGAAGAAAGTGGTGATAAAATGGAAGATATCTCTGCAGTGCTGGAGAAGAATTTAAAAGATATCGTGGACAAAGGAGAATCAATAGAGATTGAATATATTGACAACTTTATCAAAGAACAATGTAACCAGGAACCTAGTGCTGTAGCTAAGAGTTGCTTTGAAAAAGTTGATCCCAAGACATTAAAATGGAGAACAAGGCCATTTGAAGCTCCAAAAAGTATTTGGGAAGCAGACGATAAACTCCAAGTCGGTAGCGTGATGACACCTGTAGAATATTTCTGCACCTTTTTTGATATCAAAGTAATTGACTTGATAACAAATCAAACGAATTTGTATGGGTTGCAAGAGCACGGCATAGAGCTTCAATGCACCGGAGATCTTATCAAGCGATATATTGGAATTTTGTTATACTTGGGAGTAATAAAAGTTCCGCAACTGAAAATGGCTTGGTCAAAAGAGTTAAAGCTTACTGCTATATCAGATTCAATGCCACGAGGAAGGTTTGAAAAAATCAAACAATGTTTACATTTCAACGATAACACTAAACAATCCAAAAAAGGAGATGTGAATTATGATAAGCTGTACAAGATACGCCCTTTACTAGACATTCTCAAAGAAAGTTTCGGTAAACTACCCCAAGAAGAGCATCAAAGCGTTGATCAGCAAATCATTGCGTACAAAGGTATTCAAATTTAAATTTTATTAGAAAATATATCTTCAATTTAAATTTTGTTTCCAGGTCAATTGTCATATAAGCAATACAATCCAGCTAAGCCTCACAAATGGGGTCTGAAAATGTTTACTCGTGTTGGAACATCTGGATTAGTTTACAACTTTACGCTGTATGTTGGTGAAGGCACCTGCCCTTGTTTTGGATTGGGAATATCATCGGATGTAGTATTATATTTAGCAAAAGGGCTTCCCGAAGGCAAACCTTTCAAGCTTTATTTTGACAATTGACAACGATGGAGTCTAAAAGATAAAGCTTACATTGATGTAGCAAGGCCTGCTATTGTAGCTTCGTATAATAAGGGTATGGGAGGAGTCGATTTAGCGGACATGCTCATGGAGTTGTACAAAGTCAACCACCATTCCAGAAAGTGGTACATGAGAATTTTTTATTGGTGCTTGGGAACATCAATGACAAATGCATGGCTACAGTACAGAAAGCATTTTCAAATGATAAACCCGAACCAAAAGTATATGCCGCTTATAAAATTTCAAATGGAAGTTGCTCATGAGCTGCTACAATGTACTGACTCTACTTTGTTCGAAAAAAAGAGAGGTCGGCCATCAAATGCACAAAGAGAAAGCTCAGTCATATCCTTGGGGTCTCCATCAAGCAGTGTGTCTTCGAATCAATCCAAAAAATATAGGTTTCAGCCCGATCCTACAACTTCTCTGCGTTACGACAAATTGGAACATTGGGTGGTATTTGCTGAAAAAGGACGTTGCAGATTGTGCAAGACAGGTACTCCAATGTCGAAATGCAATAAATGTAAAGTCCACCTTTGCTGCAACAACAATAAAAACTATTTTATAAGTTACCATACTTAAATTTTTAAAATAAATGAAATTAACTGTCACCTAAAGATTTTTCTTTTAGTTTACCACCACTGCCCAACGTTGCTCACAAGCAACTTCCGGTAGCGCCAAAACTAGTGGGCGTGGCGCCTTACAATTTTTGCTCAAATACTTCTCAGGCCAATAAAAAACGAATGGAATAAAAAAAAAATTTTTAATTCTACAGGGAAAAAGTTGGGGTCGAAAGGGTTAAAGAAAATTATTTTCCTATAAAATATTCAATTATATAATGAACCACAATCCTTTCCGGTCATAAATCATAGTTCAAAATTTGTTCAAAATTTGTTTTATTGAGTTTATCCAAACGATTACATCGATACTACATCTTAGTAAAGTTTGGCCAGTCTGATCCGTTTAATACCATTTTAATTTCTATTTTATTTAGCACTTATTTTGCCCATATATTCATTCGGAGATTTCGTGATATTGCACAGAAATTAGCCAAGTCTTGCCCTTTCCCCTAAATTCTAAACAGTGAATAACTCAACTATATTATGATTGTGGGAAATTTAATTTAGTGCAGAGTTATCCAGCCATAGCCCCTGGGGGCCAAACACCCTCGATAATTTAAACTGAATGTTTCCAGAGTTCATACATCACTGTGTGTCAGAGAGTCACATTTTCGGTCCTCTCTACTTCGATATACCCGTTACTCATGGAAAGAAATGTTGAATAGCTTCCCTGTGTTTCTGATGCCCCCCATCCGAAAGCCGAAAAGTATGCAACATTTTGTTAACTCGGTTATTAGTATGAAAATTTTGAGCGATTTTTTGTATGGCGAATATAAATTTAAGTTTTATATTTGAGATCAATATTAGCTCATTTGCACGACTTTAGTATACCCTTTTTACTCTACGAGTAACAGGTATAAAAAATAAATTTTTTGTTTGGTATTACCAGATTTTAGCTATCGACATTAGTGTGACCAGTTTCCGAAATATAAATAGTACTCTAGTATATTGAAGGAAAGCATGTCAACTTTCGTTTACTGTTGAGGTACACTGCAGACCAGAGTTCCCCAGCCATAGCCCCTAAGGGCCAACCATACTCGCCAATTCACACCGAATGTTGGCCGAAGTCACGCATCATTGTGTGTTAGAGAGAGACACCGTCACATTATCGCGATCTCTGCTTGGGGAACCCTGCTTCAGACAGATCAATGGGTACTTTATTTGGAAGCGAATCAAAAATGGAACAGATAATATTATTTTCGTATCCCACAAAAGCATCCAAAAGTTGTCTTGACAGGGTTCTGCATGGTCCACTGCATGCTGTCGACCGACCTGTACAAAAAGGGAATATCAAATACGCAACTCTGCAGATACTTCAACGATAAGGAGGAGTCCTAAAAGCATTTAGCTGCGATGACGGATGTGGGACACATAAAATACCCCAACAACGTTGGGAACTTAGAAATCCTCACATTTGTACGGAAAAAAGGGTTAATAAAACAGTTTTCACCTTAGCGTGGGGTCGCCATATATCAAGATGGTCGCAGTATATTCACATTTTCATCCACCTGGTCTAGAGCCTATATTTTGTTAAATGGAGGGTTTTTGGCGAGAGCTTAAGATTATTGGGTCCAAATTTCTAGAGAATCTTAAGTAGGCCTTTTACCGTTATCAGTTTGAGGCCTTAGAAATATGAAAAAACAATCAAGACCTAAATAACTTCAGATAAAACTTACAAAACCTTTCGAGGCAAATAATAGTAAATTCATATTGTTAATGAAAATAACCTTCTATTTAAAATAACCATTGTTAATATAAGAAATTTTTTAATTTCATTATAGTTGGTGATTTTTTGCATTTTGCTCTGATAAGCATACTTGAATTTCTGCCCTTGGAAATCGCCTCAACCTAATCACTGTGGGAGTTGTATATGGACTCAATCAATCTATATTACAAATATGAAATTTAGCATTAACCACTTCCGCCTTTGGTTAACACAACATGAAACTGTGCCTAATGATTGATGACAATACACAAAATACGAGTTTTGCCTGGAATCTTGTACTAGCCATCTAAATCCCAAACTCAAACGACATGCGTCTGGACACAGTATAATTCTACTTGTTTTTGTTGTTGTTGTTTTTGCTGTAATCCGCTAGAGCCTCCAGCCTGAAACTGTCACGCAGGCCTTAATCGCCCAATGACGTTGCACAACCAAAGAAGGCATCGAGCATCGAGCATCGAATTGCGTCTGCGAAAATTAATTAAAATTTCTTGCGCCTCAGCGCAAATTGCACTGAAGTAGTGAATGCAGTTTCATTTTTGTTTTTTTTTTTTGCTTTTTACAGTTTCCTGAAAACAATTGCCATAAAAATAACAGAAACCATAGAGAGAAAAACTCGTTGCTCGTTGCTATTGACTTACCACAACCAAAAGAGGGCTTCCCCTGATTCGAGCCGTTAAGCTGCTTACAAAAATCTTGCGTGTTTCATTTTTGGTTTATTTAACGTAAAGATTAACATTGAAAGCAATCTCCCGAATCAGAAGTGTGTCATAGTGAGAATGTGGGGTGGGTAAAAGTTTAATTACGATTTTGTAAAAGGAAGCCCCTTTTTGCGATTGGACTTTGATGTTGTTTTTTTTTCGCTGGTGGCCAATTAACTGATGAAAGTTGAGCTGCCCCAAAAGGGATATAAACTAGAATTTTGACAATAGATTTTAGGACCAACTTTAATTCATAATCTTTTTTTTTTTTTAAATTATTTCACCTAAAGCAAACATCCGTTTACTTTTTACCCTCTCCCCCGATTTGGTCCCTTGGGCCACTCGAAATCAATGCTGTGCCCTTTGATTGGAATCCATATTATTATGGCAATTACATAGGCCGCTAGACAAATATTCAAGAATCTCTTGAACAAGACAAAAAGCAAATCGCAAAGGGAAATGCTTTCAAAAGCAACCAAACTCAACTCTGGCGCCTTGTGATGTGGCCATTGTTATTGGAATACCATCTACATGCGGGAGATGACTCCCCTTACCATTTTAACGAAATGAAATTGCGCGGAAGCACTTGCAGGCAGTTTATTGGCTTCATTGTGAACCCTTTTTTTTTGTTTTTTCATTTTTTGTTATTTGTGATTAGCATTGGGCGTGCCCAGAGAGTACATGAGGAGTTCACTCAAGCGATAATAATTCGCTTGCTTTGGCATTGTTTAAATTTCACAAATTTATTGCATTTATTTGTACGAGTTGATGTGGATTCATCCAAAAACCAAGATTCGTGTCTGGCTCACATTAAAGAGCTAAACAAATTGCCAATTGGGCAGCAGGAAGGAGACGACTGCCCATCAAGATCGTTTCGCTTGTCGACGCTGCATTTTAAAGCTGGAATTATGCACCAACCCATTTATGTCATTTGACGCTCACTTGATTAATTACCCAGATACGTAACTCCAACTTCCACCAATCAATCAATCATCAATGCTTTACAAAAAGATCAAAAGAACATTTCCAATTAATTTTTTAGTTGCAAGCAAAAATCTTGACAAAAGTACTCCACTGAGCTAGTTTCAACCAAAAAGGCACACAAAAACATTACGTGACAGTTGGAACAGGCGACTAAGTGACAGCGTGAATAAATTTGTCATTAGTAAATGTCAAAGATAAAAGTCTTTCACAGTTTTGCAGCTGCTTCTCTGCCTCGGCTTCTTCTGCTGTTTTGGGGCCAGTGTAAAAATTGTTGAGTAAGTGAAACAACTGCCAGTTTTGTTGTCTGGAAGACAACTTGGAGAGAGGATGCACTTGTTCATGATGCACTTTTAAAAAAATTGAAAATAAATTTATTACTTAGTTGAAGCAATGTGTTAAGCTGCCCTTGAAGTGGCTTTTAAAACTCAAAAGGTCAAGCTGAGCTTTTACGCACTCGCTTGGCTTGTGAATAGCCTTTTCATGGCAACTTCTTCTCTGATGCCTGTAGATGTAAAGGTGACAGCTACTAAAAAATTTGAATATATTGTTTATTATGCGTTCCGAAAGTGGGAATTCATCTCACAGCAGTCGCTACTCTTTACCTCTATGCTACCGCCTCAGGTAAGGAATTTTTTCATAAACCTTGTGTAACCTCAGGGAAGCCTCTTGTATTCTGCAGGTCAATTCTTTAAATATTACGTTTTATTTACCAGAAAGTATCTAATTAAGCCACACAATTCTAGAATGTACTAGTAATGCGAAGTACCTCGGAATTGTTCTGGGAAACTTTTACTTAACATCAAATGTCCTCTGGTTCATTCCACAAGACTTTGCGTAGTAATAGTATGATCGGAAACTCCCCAGTCCTGATAGTTTGAAATAACTTAGTAAACCGAAACTATTTTAAAGACCACATCCAGCACTGGTTCATGTTCAAAAGGTCCCCAATTGCAGGATTCAGTTCATGGTTCGGTTCATGGGTCCATTAAGACAGGAACCGGTTCTTAGAGGTTCGTTTTGAGACGGGTTAGCTGCCTTGATTGTAAATAGAAGGAACGCGAAGTAAGGTTGTAGGGTACTGTATTGATTCCGGTACGATAGAACCAAAAATACCGAGCACAACCATTAATAAGGAGTTTGGTATAGTACCGTTTTGCAGCCTTGCACCAAACAAGACGTTCCACAAACTAGTAAATGTCTTCATTCTTAAAAAATAAAAATAAATTTGATCAAGTTTAAAAACATTTCGCTTGTAAAGCTCTGAGAGCATCAGCTTTGATACAACAATTAAAGTATGGCCAGCAGCCTAGCAATGGAAGTTGAAAGCATTTTCTGAAAGCTCGTGCAAACAACATTTCACATCCGAATACATCCTTGCAAGTTGAGCAGAGAGCGCCTTAAGCGCTAATCATACCTTTATTAGTTGTAGTCATGATACAACGAAGAAGATATGGCAAGCTCTCTGGCATTGTGAGCTGAGAGCATTTTCTGAAAGCTCGTGCAGCGTTGGCTAACGAGAGCGAGGTAAAAAAGTGAGAGTGTATTGGTGTGAATTTGCTTCGACCTGACCGCATCAAAGGCTAGCCAGCGACTGAAAGGCTTTTTGCTCTCTTCTCCTCAGCTTCGGCATGCGTTCTGCTCGAGTATGTGTAAATAGCAAAATGTCTTCGGCCCCCAGGGGGTACTTGTGACCATCACTGCATTGAAGACATGCTAGCTCAGTTGTAAGTTGAAACGGAGAGAAAGCTGAGAGCTTGCCATACCTTCTTCGTTGTATCATGATTGTAGTATAATAAACACAAAAAACTTATGCTACTTCCGCTCTCAGTCATTTCAGCGAGAGCAAAAATTTTACGTAGACCGAAAAGCTTTTCAACTCTTGGGTGCTTAAAATTATTGTATTAAATTACACAATACTTTAGTATTATACCAAAGAAGAGAACTCATCGCACTACTTTACTTTTTAAGAAGCTGCAAATATGTGAAAAAGGAACACAGTTCTAGCTGAGGGAAACTTGAAATTCTTGGTCCACTCTTTTTTATTCTCTGTACCGAAGATACACAGAGTATATTAAGTTTGTATTTGGGACAAAGTATCATTTTCGAGCCAATAAAGGATACAAATATACTCTTGATCAGCATCAACAGACGAGTCGATATAGGCATGTCCGTCTGTCTGTCCGTCCGTCCGTATGAACGAAGAGATCTCAGAGATGGTAAGAAATAAAAGTTTGACATGTATGGGGCATATATTTCTTATACTTGCAGCCAAATTAAGTTTTTAATTTTTGCCACTCCCCCAAAATTTGGAAAAAACGTTATATCCCCCACAGTTTTTCAGATATATGGTTCGTACCTTAAACGCATATTTAGTAATGAATATTATTTATCAATCCGCCAATGAATAGTAAAGATCGGATGAACGATAGTCGAGTTATAAGGAAAACAAACAATTATGATGGGCAGCACTGGGCGAAACGGCGAACAGTTGCCGGCTTGGCCGATTTAGCGTTCGAAAAATAAAAAATGTATGGTCGATTTTTTTGACCGCATTAATTTAATTTAATAAAAGGAACCCTAGATAACCCGAAAAACTTTGGTTTATAGAATTTAGTCAATTATTTTGCCTTTTACAGTGGTTCAAAGTTGAAAATTTTGTTTAAACTGATAAATTTTTTTTAAACCCTTGCAAAGGGTATTATAATTTTGCCCAGAAGTTTGCAACGCATAGAAATATTCATTTCCGACCCCATAAACTATATATATTCTTGATCAGGGCGATGAGCTGAGTCGATTGAGCTTTGTCCGTCCGTCTGTCTGTCTGTCCGTCCGTCTGTTTCTACGCAAACTAGTCTCTCAGTTTTAAAGCTATCGAGCTGAAATTTTGCACAGAGTCTTCTTTTTACTACACGCTGCTAATATGTCGGAACTGACCGGATCGGATGACTATATCTTATAGCTGCCATAGGAACCATCGGTCGGAAAATGGGTCTTAATAAGAAAAACTTTTTAGTTTTCCATGCTAGCGTCATCAAAATCGGCCATAATTAATATTATAGGCTTTCAAACAGATTTGCATGCTTTGGTCAAAGTCGGATGACTATAACATATAGCTGCCATAGGACCGATCGGTCGGAAAATTAGTCTTAGTGAGAAAAATCTTTTCTGTTTTAAATTTTATCTTTCCTTAACTCCGCGATTGTTAATTTGATATGTTTTCAAAAAGATTCGCGAAATTTGGTCGAAATCAGATGTTTATCTGTCGGAAAATGGGTTTTAGTTAAAATTTTTTTAGATTTTTATGTAAGCGTTCTTAAACTCTGACATTTCAAAAACAGCATTTGCAAGGGTATAAAAACTTCGGCACAGACGAAGATAGCTTGGCCTTCTCGTTTTTTTTTTAATTTTCAGATGTCACGTTTGGGAACGTATAGAAACGAAACAGAAATTTCGATTGGAATTGGTTTTTCTTTTTAAAGATGCATCAATTCTTAAGAAAAATGAATTCAAAAATTAAATTATCTTTTCAAAATTAGTTGAGTTTTTGGCGATTTACAGAAGGCGTTTGACACACCGTAAAAAGTGCATTCAGTATAGTCTTGTATACTAGAGTGAACATTTTTAATTAGTCTCGAAAAAGTTGCGTTTGTTCACAACTGTATACAACTTAAGCATTGTACACAAAAAAGAGCTGGTTGTACAGTACTGTTTCATCATTCTCACGAATGAATCCTTAGTAGACTTTTCGATGAAGAATGCATGATTGCCAACTGCGTCTCCTTACAAGCATTGCTTAGATCATTTGGGAACTGCAAAAAGCAATGAAAGCAAAAATAGACAAGCAATAAGTGCTTTCAACTTTGGTGGCAATGCTTAAGCTTTGAGGCTGAACTGAAATTTTTTGTAAAAAATACATATTTCTAAGAAAATATAAAAAAAAATATATGCTTGCCCTTTTCTGACTTTTACGAGTATGAGCGACTTGAACAGATGGGCCGGTATCGCGTTGCAAGAATTGTCATTTTTGAACGGAAAGACATAGTTGATAGAGAATTGTTGTAGCTTTTAAATGAGCTTAAGTTCATCTTTGGACAACAGGGTGACTTTGGATCGGCTGCCAAAGTGCAAAGTTCAGTACACTTTAAATTAACCAAATTTAAAAAATAAATAACTTTTAATTAGTAAAAATATTTTTTTTCGTAAAAACTATTAATTGCTAAAACTGTTTATTTTCATTCAAAGTATCTATTAAATAAATACAAAAATAATTTACCTATCCTCATATTAGTGGATATAAAAACTTATAAAAAAAATCAATCCATACGGGATTAAATCAATCCCAATCGGTAATGAAAACAACGTAATCTCGGATATTCTTGACCCGATCCGAAAATGGATTGAGTTGATTTGACTTTTTTGATCCTAAAAACGATTACATTTATCCCGGGGTAATCTTAAAAAAGATTGAATTAAGCAAAAAATTCGAGAACAATTTAACCCCAGTACAGGATCATTTAAGGCATGTTCAAGATTGTTTTTGAGCTCGATATGTAAATATTGATTTGATCCCAGGAAAGATACCTCTCTTCTTTCTTTCCTCCGCCTTATTCCATAGAACATCCTTATACACTTGAAGACCCACACCAGTTTTGGTTTATTTAAAACTTCTGAAAAACAAAGATATATAAAAATTTGTTGGGCTCAACTGGGATTCGAAACCACGACCATGCGCACTGAACACGAATCGACTGACATCTCATCGATCACGAACATCGCCATCGTTTGTTGCCGCATGTCAAAAATGCTACTTAAATTTTGTCGCTCCCGCTCTCTTATTTATGAATATGTGATCTCGAAGGGGTTTGGAGCAAGCACATTTGGAATAATACAAGTTCAAAAGGCTTGGGCCAATCTCTGAAAGTTTGAATTGTGTAGAATATCCAGTAAGTCGAGACTGAATTTTCAAGCTCATGATTGAAAATATCCTGACCTTGTTTTTCTGTGTACGATAATTTTTTTTTCCAGTGTCCCAATACATTTTTCAATACGATATCATCCATATGTTGCTTATTTGCCTGCTTGCAGGAGACAATTCGCATATGCTGACGCTTAAAGCAAAAGTTTCCAATCCAATCTTTTCGAGTGTGCTAATTATGAAACTTAATGTGGCATTGAGGGGCATCGCTGACTGCGCCATGTCTCTGTGTGACTTGAACTCTCGAACCAAATGCCGCGTGCAAAACAATTAACCATGAAATTGAAAATGCCGCCGCCGACGACGACGACGACGCTGATGATGTTGATGATGGCGATGGGAACGATTTAAGGCGAGCAAGTTGTATGCAAAGCAGACGCAGGCAGGCGGCAAGTCGGGCAGGCAGCTGTGTCAGGCACCAAACCATCGGCCACTTGGATATTCTCTCGTCCTGCGCCCATTTGTTCCACTTCTGTGGCCAGGCAGGCGCAAGGAAGTGCCAGAGCGTGCGCGTGCCCCCATGTCGCTTGAAAATCGCTCTATTATGTGTAGGCATTGATGTGCTGGTAAAGTGGGTAGGGGAGCAGCAGGGAAAGGAAGTTCAAACGTTACGGTCTTGCATCCGAGAAAGAAAAAAAAATGAAAATAGACCCCGGAACAGTTGTCGGTTGCGTTTTGGTGACCACAAAATATTATTTAGGGGTTTAGGTGCTGTCGAATTTACACGTTAAGTGTTTCTAATTGGGGCCAAATTTATGCACTCTATAGGGTTGCAAGAAAAGATTAAAAATAAATTGATGAAGTTAATGGAATGGATTTTCTTAAGCCACTTTTTCAAGATTTTCTAGATTTTAAATTTATGTTTCATTTATATATAAAATACTTTCATTTTACTTTATTCACTAGTTATTTTTCTTCTTTTTAATGAATTACACATGAACTTTATTTCCCAAAAAACAACCTCAACATCATTTTCTATTCTGTTTTTGAAAGTGAATCCACAACTTGCACTCGACATTTTTATTAATTTGTTTCATTTTAATCTTGCCCAGATAGAAAATGAAATGATATTGTTGTTATTGTTGCTTTTTACTTTGCTGTTGTCAATGGCCCTACGCTCCACTCCTCCTCTCACTGTAAGCGATTAAGTTGTGGCTTTGACTTTGGGACTATTCAAGGCCGCAGACAGCTGCCAGACAACTGATATGTACACATGACTACATGCCAATGCCAAACGAGTCAAAGCCAGAGCCCAGATTCGGCTTGACAAAAGGATGCAAGTCCTCACTTAAATGGAGTGAGTTCTTGATGAAATGAACTTCGCTTATGATTCATTTATGTCTATGTAACACAGGGAAATGGATGTGTGTTGCTTTTGCTAACAACACTGGACAACATAAACAAGAGCTGAAATATGGAATTAAAGGGCTCGATGAAGTATCATAGTATCATATCACAATGCATAGTTCTAAGAAACTATTTTGACTGACAATTCTGTTGGCTAAGCACAGACTTCTCGTGGGACTAGTTATGCGACTACCCGATTCTACCCATTCTAGAAATTTATAAATTCGTTCCGTGGGTTCCGCTGATTTCTATGTTTTCACTGATCTGGTTGATTCCATCATTTCCGAAATTTCAGAAACTCATTTAAAATAATTTCCTATAATTCGAATAGGATTATAATAATTTCGAATAATTCCTTATCTTTACGCAGAGGAAAAAAAAATAGTCATAAAATGAGCTGCCTTTAACTCAAAATAAGCACCAAACCTAATCAAAAACTTTAAGCACAAATGTTCTAATATTGTTCTTATGTTCTTATATTTACCAAAGACGAAAAAATATATGCAAAATTATTGTATTATCTTTGCTTCGCTCAAAAATATCGATTTTTTGAAATCGCTGTATGATCGCTGTATGCAAACTACTTAACCGATTCAATAACCTTTTAATTCACATCTTGCTTGACTTTTTTTTTTTTTTTTTTCTTTAAAAAATAATTTATTTTCATCATCTCTTGATATATCATCTTTTTGCTGGTTTTCATCTTCGTCTTTCTCATTTCTTTTAAAAAACTTACTCATAAAACACAAAATTGATTCCCGCATACTTCATGTACCCTGTTTCGCGTACATATCCTTTATTATTTGCATGCGTGTCACACGCGTGGCACAGAGCTATGAATCTTTAATTTGAAATATTTCAAATTGTTTGCGATTCTGCTTGAAGGGCTTATAATAACGATCGTGTATGCAACGTAAAATGGTTTGTATATTCGCCGTAGATGTATGATGATGTTCGCAAAATGTGTGATTATAAAAGGCCTTGGTGTATTCGCCATCGTCCCACCAAATAGGGAAATCATCATAATTTTTATGGTGTTCGATCTTCAAGCTATTCAATGCGATGGAAGGAGTTGTTGTTATTTGGTGATCAGTCTGCGGTGTACTCCAACTCCAGATGATTGAATTGTTTTGCGTTTTCTTTACCACAAATGTATCATTGCTGGTTTGAATGGAAGGTGTTGGTTCCAAGGTATCTTGTGGTTCCAACATTTCGATATATATTTCATCTTCATCCTGCTGTTCCTGTTCGGACAGCGAAAGTGTCCATTCTTTGTCAAGTGCATCAACCACTTCTATCTCTTCTTCCTCCACCTCCTCCACCTCTTCCACCAATTCGGTTTCTTGAGGTGCGGTTTGCTGTATGACACTCTCGAGTTTAATGGAGACGACGCCAGGCGGTGGTTCTATGGCCTGAAACCATTTAATTCGTCCATTGACATTGACAGCTATCACTTGATTTTCGGCTATGTCGCCCTGCAGCTCTGGTGCATGCAAAACGATGGAGGTATCTGTGGGAGGTTCCAGCTGCGGCACCAGCTGCGGCTTGGCTTCTTCAAAGGTTTCCTCAGAGACAAACTCCTCCTGATCTGACGCTGGCTCTTCAATCACCTCCTCAATAAGATCCTCCAGCATGTGATAATCCTCCTCTTCTTGAAATTCCGCCTCATCATCGTCTTTTATATTGACCACACTGTGCCTAAGGTTCACATGTCGCTTCAAATTCGGCTTGCGATCCGAGCTATATAAACACAGTGGGCATTTATATAGCCCATAGCTTTTCTCTTGATTACTGTGCACTTGCAGATGACGTCTCATATCAAAGGGACGATTTGTTACATACTTGCAACCCAAAATTTGACATCGAAACCGAACTTTCCTTTCCGAGCTATTGACCTGCCCGTCATTGTATTCAGGATGTTTGGTTTGGATGTGTCGCTTGAGATTGGAAGATTTGGCCGAGCTGTAAATGCAAATGGGGCAACGGGGCTTATTCTCTCTTTGCATTTCGGCAGTGTGACGCTGTTCGTGTCTCCAAAGATTGTAGCCACGATTCGTGCGATACCAGCAACCGTCCATAGTGCACTTAAATTCCTTTACAGGACTACGCCGAGCAGGCTGCCGTCTTTGCATATTGTTTATTGTGTTTTCTTTTTTTTAATCAGCATCAGATTCCTCCATAGTGTGACCATATATTAGACTTCATCTGACATTTCTGAATTGAGATATTGCTTAAAATGTATTCAACTCAACTCAAGCAACACACAGAAAAGTATTAGCAGCAGTTTCGACGTCTAGCTACAAAAGTAGGCAATGGCTGAATGTGCTGTCACGCCATTTCATACGTTGGTCCAAAGTTCGATTCCCAGTCAAGCCCTAACAAATTTTTCTGTGTTTTTCTGAAAGATTTAAAGGGGGAATTTTCCATACGCAAAATGTTTTTTTCGATTTTTTTTTTTGCATTTTTTTATAGCTTGGATATTTGAGAATATCGCCCCAAAAGGATTTTTTGAAATTCGAAATACTTTAGAAGATATAGCCTTTTTGGTCGAACAATAATCTTCGCTAAAACGAATCATTTTTGAGTAAAAAAAGCTGAGGAATATCGGCTGGTTCTTGAATTTGAATGGTAACATGTTGTCGCCTCAAATCGATATCGATTATTAATCGATTTTTAATCGATAATTATCGAATGCTATCCTACACAATGCTCAGTCTGCGAAACTAGAGCTGCGGCCGCAGCTAAAGAAGGCAGAATGGCACGCAGAGCAGAGAGAGCTGCTGCTGAAAACAGTTTTTGTTTGAGAATGCCGACTAATATCTGTAAGTATATAATATCAGTAATTTTTTTGTTTACTTTCAAAACAACTCTTTCGGACTGCCAAGCCACTTTTCTACAGTCCTACTAAACCGATTTTGATGAAACAAAATACAATCGACGCAGAATTGTCACCATTCTCGATCTGTATTTTTACATTTTTGATTTATTTGTTTTTTTTTTATCTCGAAACCACGTTTTTCGAACTGGCGGAAATGATATCTTCAGTTACACTGAATCGATTTTGATGAAACTAAGTGAAATCGATGCAGAATTGTCACCATTCTGGTCTGACCCTCAATTATAATTTTAAAAAAAAATTTTACTATTTTTTTTACACTAAACTACAAAAAAACGAGAAGGCCAAGCTAACTTCGTCTGTGCCGAAGTTTTTATACCCTTGCAAATGCAAATGTCACAGTTTAAGAACGCTTACATAAAAATCAAAAAATTATGTAACTAAAACCTATTTTCCGACAGATAAACGTCTGAAAAAAGTTTTTCTCACTTAGACTCAATTTCCGACCGATCGGCCCTATGGCAGCCTTAAGATATAGTCATCCGATTTCGGCCCAATTTTGCGATTCTATTTGAAAGCATATAATATAAGTCATCAGCGAGATTAAGGACGCTATCAAAACTAAACAAAAAAAATTTTTACCAAGACTCATGTTCGACCGATCGGTCCTATGGCAACCATAAGATATAGTCACCCGATGTCGATCAACTTTTTCAAATTAGTTTGAAAGCGTTTAATATTAATAATCACCGACCTTAAGAACGATTTACTTAAAAACAAAAAAGTTTTTTTTCACTAAGACCCATTTTCCGACCGATGCTTCCTATGACAGCTATAAGATATAGTCATCCGATTTTGACCAAAATTTGCAAATCTGTTTGAAAGTATATAATATTATTAATGGCAGAGTTTAATCACGTTAACATTGAAAACAAAAAAGTTTTTCTCACTAAAACCCATTTTTCGGCCGATGGTTCCTATGGCAGCTATAAGATATAGTGATCCGATCCGGTCGGTTCGGACATATTAGCAGCGTGCAGTAAAAAGAAGACTCTGTGCAAAATTTCAGCTCGATAGCTTTAAAACTGAGAGACTAGTTTGCGTAGAAACAGACGGACAGACAGACAGACGGACGGACGAATCTCAATGAACTCAGCTCGTCCCCCTGATCAAGAATATATATAGTTTATGGGGTCGGAAATGAATATTTCAATGCGTTGCAAACTTCTGGGCAAAATTATAATACCCTTTGCAAGGTTATAAAAAAAGAGCCCAAAATCGAATTTTCATTTTTCAATGGCCGCCTTTTTGTCAAAAAAAATCACAAAATTTTTTTCGATGGTCACACCAGAATGACATCTATACTGATTATAACCCCGTTTTTACTTTTCATTTCAGACAACCTGGAGACGAGAAGTCGTGGACCCAGCACTACACCTTTTTTTTAGACCCTCCACTTTGACGGCCGAGAACTTTTTGTCAGCTCAACCAAGCATAAGTAGTCCTTTAGATGTGAGTCTGCAATAGTGTACAACGGCTAAATGTGCTAACGCGTCATTTCATACCTTAAGTGCAGAAGGCACCAGGTTCATTTCCCAGTCAAGCCCGAAGAAAAATTTTTGTGTTTTTCTTGAAAAACTTAAATGAAACGAGTCAGGTGGTGGGTCGTTGAAGTTTGTTGTACAGCGATTTCTCCTAATACTACTATCTCCTTCCCTTCCTTTCCAATCCAAAGTGGGTGATATTTCCCCGTTCCCTATTCCTCCCAAATTAGAGGAACCCGCTCACACCCAATCCTAAATCAATAAAATTTTTTACTGAGTCGAGTATAAAATGTTCTTTAAAACGTAACAATATCAACTTGACTTGAGTTTTTCCGATTTCAAAAAATTGTTCTTGAACTGAAAACAGTGTACTACATATGAGAAAAACTATTCATGCACTGTTTTTGTTAACGTTTGTACTCATCTTGAGATCAATGTTTTCGTTTTTTTTCGATCTTTCACGGCTTTGATGGCTTGTGGCGGATTGTGTGGGGATTTCGCGCGGTCTTTTATTCCATCAGTATCCTAAAATAACTTCACTTCTGAAAGATTTCACCTTTCATTTATGCACGATTTTCGAGCAAACCCCATTCCATGATTGATAAATGTCACTTGTCAAATAGCCGCCAAGTTGGAGTGGATGCGTTTAATGGTTCTCGAGAACGAGTGTGTTCAATACGTGCACTATTAGGTATAGAGACTCGGCTGTAAATGCAGATCTTGTTTGCTGCCGACCGCACATTCGTCACATCACTCCGTCCCACCCACTTTAGCATTTGAGGGCAAGCATTATGTATATCAATTAACAAACTTTTTGCTCAATAGTGTTAATAAAATGCTGCATTCAATTCAATTATAAAACACATTAAAGACAAAGGCCAAAACATTCTGTCTGGTAAATCTCTGGCTGCATGTCCTTTGTGCATTAAATTTGCTGAAAATTGGTTAGTCGTGTCTCGCAGCTAGATAAACTTTGGTCCTTTTACCCCCTACCCTGACACACACACACACACACACACACACTACTATAGATGCAAAATACTCAAGGGATAAATGCTGAATGCAGGTGAAGCTTTTGCACTTTGTGAAAGTGATTTTCATCTTTGAAAGAACGACCGCTTTCGGGATTTGGGGACCCAGGATTGCATTAACTCTTCACCTTTTTATTTTCATTTTTTTTTTTTTTTTTGTCTTCCTCTTATTTTAAACAAATGCTGAAAGCATTAAAAGTTCCGAATCCTTCAGGGTTAACATCATCCCACGCATAGCACGAATTTCGAGTGTTTTTGTGTACGTGTTTGGCTTAGGAATTTGCTGACATATTGCCCACGGCCAGGCGGGCATATTAATAGATGTCTCTCCTCTCCGGTGGAGGAAAAATGTTAATCAAGCGGTCAGTGTGGAATAGGGAACACTCGACTTTTAGTTTGCCGTGGGAGATTTTTGTTGTATTTTCCTTTTGTTTTTCTTGCTGTTTGCTTGGCGAAGTTGAAGTTTAGACGCGACGGCACGTCTTTCGACTGTTAATAACATTTTCTGAGGCTGGCCGTCCAAGCAAAACGGAAGTTTTGTATTTGACTTTTGTGGGCAAGACATGTCAGGTAGAACGGAAATGACTTGTTTTCAGGTAACAGCAAAAGTGTTGACTTTCAAAAGAAAAATAAGTAAAACTACAAACCTTGTAGTTGTTTTATATCAAAGTAAATGATTAATAAATGTATTAAACACTACTGTTAACCCAGCTTAACCCAGCTTAAGCTGGAATAATGTTACTGTAAGCGGATAATGGGGCTGTAAAACATTTTCGAATTGTAAATGGACCTGATTACATTTTCTGAATCAGTTAGCTGAATATGCTTAATAGGAAATTAACCTCCATTACCAAAATGGAATTTATAAATGCATATACAATGCACCAGGAAAATGTAATGTCATACGAGCGCCCCGTGATTCGTAAGTTTAAAAAGGATTATGAAATGGGAGTAAATGGATTCAAAGAATACCAAGAAATAAACCAAAAATTATTTGAAGAGCTTCGCTGAGGACTATTTTATATAATTTGACCGATATAAACGACGGTATCTGCCCCTCTTTTGTCGGAGAAATCTTTTCGGTGTCCAGGGAGAGGCTGGTATGGCTGGTATACCATTTCTCAATATGAAGGACAGCCCATTATGGTAGTGGCTCTGGCTATGATTACTATAATGATTGTGTTGCAGCAGTCTAAAAATCGACTCTGCTTCGTCCTTCAGCGCTACACAAAATACCCCCAAGTGTGTAAAACTATGGCATTTCCAATGGCTATGCCTATGCCTATGCCTATGAATTGCATTCCAAATAGTTCATGTTATATCGAAAAAACTCTTTTTATTTACCAAAACTTAAGACACAAATATGGTTTTTTAATATGAGATGCACCTCGTTATTTGCCTGAGCCTCTGTCTCCATTTCCATTTCACCACGTATCGTCTTCTGCACACGTCACCTACTTTATTAACGTTTTTCAGCGCTGTATACGCTGTGAACGATGCGTGTTTTCACAGTTGGTGGTCAGATCTTTATGTTAAATACAAGCACAGATAGTACAGCCCTTTTAGAAGTTAGCCTATGTGTCTTGTCTAAACCGGGTCTTAAAAGGCCAACCAAGAATGCGGGATACTCGTTTTGGAAATACCAACACACTTTTCTTCTAGCTGTAACACCCTTCTTGATGCATTCAATGTTAATGACGCCAGTAAGATAAGAATATATGACCAAGTCGCAGTACCTTTATTCTCAAGACATGATTTAATTTTTCTTACATATGATATAGTAGTTAGTTATAGTGACGTTCCAATACAATTTAGGGACTACAAAAACATTGACTACAGAGAACTAGAGTTAGAATTTAATACTTGTGACTGGACGCCACTATACCACTCGCCTCATGTTGACTGCCAATTTCATGTTCTTAATACAAACATAAACTATCTTTTTAATAAATGCTTGCAGCCTAAGACAAAAGTTATTACACCGAAACAGCAGCCTTGGTTCAACAACACCATACAGCGCCACATCAAATTTCGTCATGTTGGATACCTTAGGTGGAAAAGGTATAAGACCAGTAGTTTACAAGCTGAATACAGATATAAAAGGGTCACTGTAACTAAAATGATTAGTGTAGCAAAGCGAAATTATTATAATCCTGGAGAGAAGTTTATAGTTTAGGAATCGGAAAAATCAAAGCACACCCAACGGAGATTATTAATGTAAATGTTGTTGAGTGAGAAGTTCGCGCAGATAGATGTACCTGAGGCCACGTGCAATAATTATCTAAATGTTTTACCGCTCTGTGATAATAGTTTTAGTTTTGCTTGTGTCAGTCCGTGTGATGATATTGAAAGTATTTATTCAAATGCAGAAGGCTTGGATAATGTTAGTCCAAAATTTGTTAAACTACTACTGCCTGTGATACTAAACCATATTACTCATATCATTAAAACGGCATTTACCACGTCCACATGCATGGAAAAACGCAAAAATTATCCCTATTCCGAAAACCAATAAGGACTTTAGGCCGGCGTCCATTTTACCATTTATGTCTAAATTTTTGAGAATCTAATGGCTACACAAATGCAGTGCTTCCTTAATAATCATAAGCTATTGGTTTTAGAAAGAATCGGGGGTGCATCACAGCAATAACTAGTATAGTCGAGGATATTTGGAAACAGCTGAACGATAGCTGTGTAACTTTTCTGACGTAACTTGACCACAGTAAAGCATTTGATGCTGTCAATCACGAGATTCTCTGCACGAAACTGATGAACTTATACAACTTTTCAAAAACTTCAGTTTCTCTGTTTAAGTTATATGTGAATAACAGAATGCAGGCCGTGGCATCAGGCTCCTGCATTTCTAACTTTTGCTCAGTCCATCGTAGTGTTCCTCAGGGGTCGGTTTTGGGATTATTCTTGTTTTCTGTATAAGTGAATGATCTTCCTAATGTCCTGTCTGATTGTGATGTCCACATGTATGCTGACGATGTCCAAATCTATGTATATTAAATGAATATTAATGAATGTGTTTGTGTAACCAATAATGTGCTTGCTAAAATCGATACTTGGGCTCTAATCTGTTGGCTTAACCCGGTTAAAACCAAGTGTATATATCATAGTATATCATGTCATATATAAGAAATCCCTCGACACAAGGGAGCCAGTTGCCAAAAGTTGTCATTAATGGCACTTCAATTAACTATGTAGAACATGCAGCCAATCTCGGCATAACATTTAGCCACAACCTAACATGGACTAATCACATATCAAAAGCCACAGGTAAAACATGCGGAATGTTGCGGCAGCTCGCAATGACAAAGTCGGTATTATCCGTTCATTTCAAAATGCCTATAACAAAACAAATTCTCGTACCTACACTTTTACACTTTTTGGAGTAGAAGTTTTTGGCCACTGTGATTTTAGAGACTTTCAGAAGCTTAAAGTGTCACCTAACTTAATAGCTAGATATGTATTTAATAGTAGACGATTCGACCACATATCACACCTAGCTTGTAAGATTTTTGAACTTGGCCTCAAATCGTGGATTAATCTCAGAACTCTTACTTTCATTCATAAGATCTTTACAAGCTAAGAACCATCTTACCTACACAATATGCTAAGACCTGCAGCATCGCAGCGCACAAACAAGCTATTATGCTCTGAGAGGCAGATTGATATATGCTATTCGGCTATGGATCGACCTACCTCATGGTTTCAAAACAATTGGAAGCGTAAATCAATTCAAGATGGGGGAATTAGAGAAATAATCAAATATTTATAATAGAATCATTTAAACGAATACTTTTAATACAATTAAGTTCTATGTCTGTTTAAATTTAAATTTAATAATTGTAATAATTTAAGTTAGGCAAATTGAATGAATGTTAAGCATAAAAAAACTGTGTCTAGCGCGTCAAATTATAAGTGTCAATGTACTTGTTGCGATGGAAGTAACATAAATAAAATAAACAAAACAAAAAAAAATTTTTTATTAAAATCAAAATAAATTGACAAATTTTAAAAATTGCCAACCCGACGCATGTAGCTCATATTATACTGATGAAATTTTGTTGTGTCTTTCACTTTGTGGCCTCGTCGCGCCCTTTAAAACTGCAATTTGTTATATTTGTTTGAATTTGTATTATCTATGATACAAAAGAAATACGTTAAGGGGGCGCCCACTCCAAATTTTCATTTACCTGGGAAATTTGGCGAAATTTCAATATCACAAAATTGTTAAAGCGCACTGAGAGCTGTGAGGGTGCCAGCAAATATTCATGTCCACTATACCCCTTATTATGGGCTAGATTATTGTTTACTTAGAACATGACATGAACTTACTTTTCAGGACGCCACTGCTAGCGCACTGCTTTAGTTTTGATCAATTCATTATTTTTATATACAAACTCAGATTTTCTCCATTATCGGATTTGGTCACACTGGTAGACACTTCTCAGAATTGGTCGAATTTCCGCTTTGACTCTGCCATTAATTCTTTTGCAAGCAGCGATAGAAGACGTATTAATACATTGCAATGCATTGCGTGAAATCTAAGTCTATATTGCAAGGTCCACTGAAGTTTTGCAATCCCCCGAAGTACAATTAGCATAATTGCCAAGGCTTTTACTTTCGGCCCCAAGTGCTTGAATATTAGCGGTGGTTAAAAGTTTTCCTAATTGTTGGCTTATACGACCACCCGAGTCGACGTCTCTAACCTCACACAGGGTAAGCTAGTGAAAATGCTATATGCAAGTGTTTCATGCGAGAATCTGTTTATAGTGTTTCTGCCTTTGTGTTCCACCCAACCGTATTTTGTGGTGAAGCGGATAATTTTCATTGGGGCACGCCATACAAGCTTAGGCCAGGCGTGGCCATGTGCCAGCCCTAGTCTAATCTTCACACACACATACTTACAAAGCAGACCATACCGAGAGCGAAGATTTCCAAAGTAATAGAACATCTAAGGTCGTAAACCTGGTCGATACCTCGGATTCTCGGCCCTAAAGGTTACATAACCTTTGGCCACATGGACTACATTGCAGGCGAAGACAATTGAGAAGATGCTAGCATGCTTCCTAATGCTGGAAGAAATTTGTTAGGTGCAACCCTCTGCACACATCCCAGAATGAGTAATCGGAAAGAGTTTTGGAATTTAATGAATTAATTTGATTTAGATCGTTACTTATAAAATTTTCGATGTCTTTTATAGTTCAGCCACACGATCTGCTTTTGTTGCATCCGTAAATTTTATTCTTTAAAGCCTCCAATGTCAAATCAACGTCAACAGGCCTGTTGACATCGATGGAACCGACATGGTAGTGAGAGTTGTATGTGTAATATAGTATAATGCACCAAGAAAATGATCGCAGTCGTTGAAAGTACATATGGAAAACATATATATACATCCTAAAAATTTAGCAAGTGTATTCAGAAAATAGACATCATAAAAGTCCATAATAATCCATTAATATAGATTCTTATAATTGATAATCGTTAAATACGAATTTAAATCCTTTTTAGTATATAATTCATTAATCATTACTTTCTTTTCTTTAATCTTTTTGATATAAGTCTATAAATAATCTACTAGTTGTACTTTCCCTATGTAAAATAAGCAAAAATGAACAATATATTTAAGTTTCTTGAAGTTTTTCAAATCGTATGAGGTATACCGAATTTAAAATGAAATAATTTTCTCTTTTGATAAGGGCACCTAAGGTATCTTACACCTCTATCAAGTAAAAGGGTAGGGTCAAACAACATGTCCAACTTTACAGGTAGGGAGGGTAAAGACAGAAGAACATCTCCATCTTAGTTCTTCTAACATTAGTGTAGGCATCTCAAGGTTAAAGTTTATTGGTTTATCTCCCTTTTTATCTACCTCATCTGTATACGACTTTTAGTCATGTAGCGCATATGTTTGAAGCAGTTCCAAAAACACACCAAAATTGCCCTGATCACGGCCGGAACCGTATAGCATCACTGTTGTGCACGTTACAGAGCGTATACATTAGATTTTCTTGGCCATTGGGCGCCCCGTTGAAACAAAATATAATAAATGAAAGAGTCGATTTCACAGTGGTAATAAAACAGATGCACCGCAGACGAAGACAAAAAATTAAAAAAAAAAAATTTGTCTTCGTCTGTGGTGCATCTATTACATTTAACAAACTACACAGGAAGCGGGAGATGAGGGAGTGGTGGAAGGATTAAAAGAGGAGGAAACGTTGGAAGGATTGGAAGTAGAGGAAGCGATGGAAGTAGAGGAAGCGATGAAAGGATCGTATGCAAGCGTATCCTCTGTGGGCGGTGAAATAGGAAACATTTATATTTCTTCTTCAATGTTATTAACATTCATTTTGCAGCTCCACATTAATAAACCCCTTAAATTTATAAGCGCCTGGAACTATACCTTAAACTGGTGGTGTGGAAAATAGTCCAGAGAAGTTTCATCTAGGTAGAAGGTAAATAACAAACTTATAGAAAATTGGTATGAAATTTATTTTAACTCCAAGACATAATTCGAAAAGCATATGGTACTATATATATTTTGTATGTGCAAAAACCAAAACTTCAAAATGCATTTAAAAAGAAACCGCAGATTTTCCAAATTTTAAGGGGGAATGTACCAAGGACTGTACTATCTGTACATGAGGACCCAAAGGTTAACACTAAAGGGAAGTGCGATTAGAGAAATTTTGAATTATTTTTATGCGATATCTTTAATATTGCCCCCAAACATGCAACGGCTGAGTAGCAAGATGCTCAAGAGGAAGAAGAAATGGAAACAGAGGCTCGGAAGAGCAATATGGAATGGATTTTCCTAGATTTCGCAGAAAACGAGCTTAAAAATAAACACAAAAGAGGCGATTATAGTGAATTGCCTTTACCACTTCCTTTCTGCTACGTTCCATTTTATTTATAAAAAGATTCAACAATACAAAGAAGAATAAAACAAAAAGTTAAAAAAATTAAATAATCGGCAAGCTAGGGGCGCTGTCCTACCTCGTTTGCTGTGAGTTGCAAACTGAATGTTCTGTATACTGTTACGCAGTACCAGTCAAAACCGAACTGTCATTCTAGTGCATGGATAACTAGATCTAAATTCAAACGAAAAGAGTAAATAAATATAGTTATTTTTGAAACCTTTATGAAGTTAGCTTAAATGTGTAACTCCCCACTAAGTCAATGAACGTATGTATTCTAAACTGAAACCCCGGATTTTATGCAAAAACTTGTTTTGATCGGGTTTAACAAAACTTTTGTGAGTAGTTTTTTAGTGGGCCATTTCGTACACAATATTTGTTTCATCAACAAATAATTCGATTTTGGATAATTTTTTAATTATCTTCCGACATATTACGAAAGGAGGCTCCAAAATAGAGATAATAAGTTTTGATTTTATCAATGAATTTAAACCCTTTTTTTGACCAAAAAACTGTGAGGACGGTTAATATTCTAAGTCATTTGAATTTCATATTTTTGAATTTCAAATGCCCTGCCGCCCAGCTGACTTCTTGTGTGAGCGAACCAAATCCAGGTTCATCACGAGACGATCTGGCTACGCGGCGAGACTACGTCATGAATGTATTAACGTCACTGATCATGTAATAAACGCCACAATTTGGGATTTCGTGGAAAAAGGCGACGCAGTGTGCGACTAGTAAAAATTCGCAAGTTTGGTTTCCGGCTAGAATGGCCAATTCTTTTCCATCCAGACTTCGATCTATACGGTTGTAACAAAATTGTTGTTGATAACACACGTGCATCGTGCTATTCCTACGCCGCTGAAGCCTTGGACATATCGGGCACGCCCAGCAAATCACCCATTCTGAAGTTTTTATACCCGTTACTCGTAGAGTAAAAGGGTATACTAAAGTCGTGCAAATGTATGTAACAGCCAGAAGGAATCATTTCCGACCATATAAAGTATATATATTCTTGATCAGCATCAACAGCCGATTTGATATAGCCATGTCCGTCTGTCCGTCTGTCCGTCTGTCCGTCCGTCCGTCCGTCCGTCCGTCCGTCTGTCTGTATGAACACCTAGATCTCAGAGACTAGAAGAGCTAGAGCAACCAAATTTGAAATGTAGACTCCTATTGTCTGCACGCAGATCAAGTTTATTTTCAATTTTTGCCACGCCCCCTCACGCCCCCGCAATTTGGAAAAAACGTCATATCTCCTACAGTTTTGATGATAGATGGTTCGTACTTTCTAGAGATATCTAGTACTCAAAATTATTTATCGATTTGCTGAAGGAATGATAAAGATCGGATGAACGATACTCAAGTTATGAGCAAAAAACGGTCAGTTAACGCCCACCACCCACCCCACCCATAACCTAAGCATTGCGTTCAGCAGCAATCTTAGTGAGAGAGAGAGAGAGAGAGAGAGAGAGAGAGAGAGACTTAGAGAGCGCACTGCGTTGTGCGTTGTGTGTTAACTGGCCGTTTGACTCGTGACCAAATTCGAGCTGCGACATTAAGGGTGCAGAGTATGTAATAGTCGGGCTTGACCGACGTTTTCAAAAGTTTTGTTGTCTGATCTGTTTATCGTGATGAATTTGGAGTCATTTATGTTGGATTTAGTAATTGACAAATGTCTATTAATATCTGGCGGATAATAAATAGCCGAGTTAAAAAATGTTGCATACTTTTCGGCTGACCCACCTCAGGCATACAGGAAGGCTAATAAACATTTGTTTCCATGAGTAACGGGTATATCGAAGTCGGTTAGAGCCGACTTTAACTTACGCTCTCGTTTATATTGGTGGGACAAATTAGTGACGCGTCAGTGATACAGCTTAAGGTACACATTATAGTGAGATGTATTCGCCCTTGTTAATTAGTGATTCCTTTGACGCAGTCGGCGGCCGTAATCTTGACTTGTTGGCGTGGCCCAACCGAGTGTATTACTGCCTCGGAGGCCGATATTGTTTAATTGGGAATCAGTGTGGTCCTTTAAGTGGCACTGGCTACGGCCAGTCGACCCAACCACCAACAAGACTTAGCCCAGCAGTGGCCACCACACTTGTTGTGGATCGATCCGGCCACGGCCAGTTGCCACAACACTAATTGAGGGTTGACCAGAGCCCAGGCGCAGGTGTGGCTTAGCTGTTTTTGTCATACACCAGGGAGAGTCAGGTTATGTGAGGCCGACCAACACTATTGTTTGCCACCGAGAGAGAGCTACTCCACACCCATGTGCCAATAAGCACACCGAGTCTGAATACAACGTTCGAGGTTACAATTTAAGTGAAGCGATGGCGTCCCTTAATTCTGGTGCGATAACGGAATGAACGTCAGTAAAGCCGAATCCTTTACGTACCCTAAATCGGGAGATTTTCTGAGTGATTTCGCCCCCATGGAATTGTTCATAAGAACCTTTTGTTGAAGGATTGAGTATTTGTAGCTTGTAGTTATATTTTCTTTTAGCCATAACTTTTGTATCCATTACTTATTGCCGTAATCTTATTATAGTCCATGTACGGATTCAAGCGCACCTAATACTATTTCCTCCCTCCTCATGACAACTTAATTTCATCTTTAAATGCATCTATAGCTTCATCAATCACCAGGCTTGCGGACGGCGATGGACCTTGTCGTAAGTACGGCATAGCCGTGATATCTTGGTAATTTTGGCCGAAGAGCCTTTATATGTATATGAGTCTGTGAGAAAATATAATTTTGTTGTTGCGCCTTGATCCTTAATCGTATAAATGAATTAGACGTTAGGTTTTCTATTTGCTAGTGATACCCCTTAGTTTTTAAGCATTTTCATACATAAAATAATCCAACTACAAAGATAATTTCAATATTCCTCAATACTCTTAAGTCGTAATGTTAGTATAATGCAATCCTTATCATCCCAATATATAGTTGAGCCATGAAGGCTATATTGAATTTGAAATGATTTAGTTTATCCTTCTTTATGGGCACTTGAGGCAAGGCATCGTCGTTTTTAGGGTAAAGCTCACGAGCTACTTTCAGTTTTTAAAGGTAGGGACTGTAGAGAAGGGAAGGTGTTTCTCGACATTTTAAAGTGACAAACTATCCGATGTCGTCCTGCGATGTTTTTGGCCTTTAAAAGGACACTCACTGACCCAAAATTTAACAGTTGAAAAGGTAGAAAAGAAATATGTATATTTTTGACGGAAAATTATAAACGAGAATGAAATTGATCAATTTGATTCAAAATTCCGCACAGTTCCTTCTATACCGCTCAGTATTGAATCAAATCTGAATACTGAAATCTGACTGGTTTTACATGCTTTTCAGTCATGAATTTAACACGGAAAGGGTCCACTTCTTCATGACCCTTGCTTCTTTTAGGTATGGATTTCAGCACTGAGTTCATGGCTAAGTTTCATCAATAGTACTGAAATCTGTCATGAATTGGAGCCATTCCTACTTCTCAGGTCTGAATCAGCACTGATAATATCAGTACTGAGTCGTAGAACTGCAGGGTTAGGATTGCAGTAGAATGTGTGGACTTGGAATTAATAGAATAAAAAAAAGAGAAATTTTTTGCAATGCTGTCTGCTCAACGAAATGACAGGGACAAAATTTACCGACAGAGTGACTCAACTGAACACTTTATTTTGTTTTTATAGTGTTTTCTGTATCTTGTGTTGTTGTTGCGCTAAGTTTTTGCTTTAGACATTTCATCACAGGCAAAGCGTAAGAGAGGATGAAGAACAAAATAGAACACAAGCACGCAAACACACTTTCAGTTTACTGAGGCACACGCGCAACACACATACAAAGCGCAAAAGACACTTTCGGCAGATTCTGCACAGCAAAGTTTCTAATAGAATCAAACAACGAAATTTTTTAGCATAACAAATTGCATAATTCTGATATGTCACTCTTATTCGACCCCAAATGAAATATAATATCTAAATGACAACATTGAGATTCTTCTCCGGGGTCTAGTCGTGTCAATTGTTAATTAATTTCAAATTGATATCCTTTTTTAATTGACAATGTTATGACATTTTAACTAGAATTTAGCTGATTATAGCAATTCAAGACTGAGTGGTATAAAGAACTGTTTGGTATTGAGTTCAAACTTTAATTGTGACATCGAGCGAATGCTTTTAGATTCATGTTGTCCCATTTAAGATTTAATACACTTGTGCCAGAGCTTTTTCCAATCCTAAAAATACTTTTGAAACGTATTTTTGAGTTTTTCTAGCGATGCAGTTTTTATCTCCTCAATCGTTGCAAGTTTCTGTTCTATCATGGGTCTCTTCAGTTTTGGAAACATAAAGAAGTAGAATTGGTTGGCTAAGGCATCGATGAGTATCGTGATGCATTAGCCAAAAAATTTTATTTCCATTGATAAATAGTTAAAACTGTGAACTTATCACAAAAATCACTTTGCCAGCTCGTGTCACAAATTCACAAGCGATAAAAATACATTGTGGGCTTCTCTTAGGACAACAGAGAAACAGAACTGCGAGTGTTTTTAGAGCGAAGTTCTTTTACGGACGTTCGATTGGGGGACAAAAACTAGAAAAATTTTGTCCTTGCAACAGATTCTTTTCGGTACGCCTTGTCTTTGCATTTTGTATTTACAAAGTCGACCACTTTTACCATTTGCCGTAGCAGCAGGTGGGTTGTGTGTTTGTGGATGTGTTTAGTGGGTGGATGCGAGGATGGGAAGAGGGTTTAACAGTGGGTTAACAGTGACTTAACAGTGATTTAAGATGACTTAACAGCGACTTAGCAGTGATTTAACGGTGACTTGACAGTGACTTAGCAGTGATTTAACGGTGACTTGACATTGACTAAACAGTGACTTAACAGTGACAAATCAGTGACTAGACAATGACTTAACAGTGACTTAACAGTTAGCCCATTTCAAGCTAATGGATATTTAAATACCCAAGAAAGTGTTGACACTTAAAAAAATCCAGCGCAGGGTATGTGAGAGATATCGTGGCAACATTTTGTGCGTAGTAAAGAGGAAGAATGAAACTATAAGAAAAAAATATAAAAGTTTAGTTCTCTGTGGATTACCAGTAGATTTTTACATGTAAAAATCTCGGATTTTTTCTGCATGGAAAATGTTTACGAGAAGTGCTGCCAAATAAAGGAAAATGGGAAAAATGTTAAACACCCGTAACAGATATCGTGTATGCAATGGAGATAAATATACAGCGATGTGTCAACACACCTGCATTTCACACCTAATTTAGTGACAATGGGTGTTAAAAACACACGATAGACCATAATACACTGCGCATCATCAGATTAGCGCCCCTTTTAACATTCTTCGTTAATTATCAATATTATCTAAGTCCATTGAGCTATAGTCTAACAATTTTTATCCATTGAACACTGATAAATTCTCCTTAAAATAAAACAAAAATGGTTACTGTAATATTTCAGATAACATTTTAATGAATTTTTAGATAAAAGTATAACAAAAAAAAGTAACGAAAATTTGGTCATCAGGATACTTGTGATTATTTCAATAGATATAGTTTTTTGAAAAACGAATGTGTTTTTTTATAGTTGTATTTTAAACTTTAAATATTTTTAAGCAAAATCCAAAATGAGTGGTCCCGCCTTTGTGCACAATTACTTCGTAAATTCGATTGGGAAGTGAATTGTAAAGTTGTTCTAGGTAGTTTAGGGAAATGGTGGACCAAGCTTGTTTAATGCCTTTGGTTAACTCTGCTTTTGTTTTATATATTGTTTTTCAGACTAGTACACTTTTTTAGCCAACCATTCCCACACATTTTCGATGATATTTAGATCAGGCGAGTAAGGTGGCCACTCGAGGACATCAACTTTTTGGCTTTGAATCCACGTTTTAACGGACCTGACAGTGTGAATAGGAGCATTATCATGCTGAAAATGCCATTTCAAATTTTTGAATAAGTTTTGGAAGTGGAGAATGCAGATTTTAAAACTCTGTTGTAGTTAACTGCATTCATACGCTGTGTTAAAAACTGCAACTCGCAGGTGCCATAGTAGGGTATTGCTCCCCACACCATCACACCGCCCACCCGGCTGTGCAGGCGGTCTTAATTATGCTCCTCTTTACGTAGGTCATGAAAATAATAATTATATTCATCAGGACCCCCCAAATTAAATTTCTTTTCATCCGAAAAGATAACATAATGCCACTCAAAAGACTACGACATATGCTTTCGAGCAAAATTTAGCCGCAAATCTTTTCTTAGGTTATTGAGTGGCGGTTTTTTTTTTAGTTTTTGTCGCTTTAGGTGTGCAGCTTTCCTAATTACTCTTTGCACCGTTGATAGGCTCGCTTTAACGCCAGTTTTTTCCTTGATTTTGAAAGACGAGTCGTGCGAATTAGATGTTTCCCTCAGTATGGCTCAGTATGGAAACCACTCGATTGTTACCGCCCTAGAAGTTTTTTCCATAGGATTCATTGTTTCATAAAAAATTGGAAATCATTTTCTGTTTCTGCCAGTTTTTTCCAGCAATTTTATGCAAAGATAGTCCACAATCGAATTATGCTTCAATCTTTGATTTTTCTTCCAAAGATATAACGGTCCCTCTTTCCATATTGACCGTCAATTTAAAGATTTTTAATTTCTTAATTTTTTAATTCTATAATTTACTTAATTTTTTAAATTAAAAAAAAAACTTTTTTTTCTATCAACTTCTATGGTCTTTCCGGCACACATTTCAAAATTTCATCAAACTCGTATGAGCTGATCTATGGGCAGCTTTTAATGGGTTAAATTTACAATCAGATTAATCTTCATAAAGGGCTTCGCTCGTACCGGGCCACAGTGGGCGAAACGGTCATTCAAGCGCGTCGAAATTCAATTACCGATACCGATACTTTGATTAGCTTATTAAAGTTTATCTCAAAGCATTCCAATATATATCAGAACAGCTGTGAGCTGTCAAACACAACAATAAAAAAGGAAAAAAAAATTGCGAGATTTTACCAATGGGCTTGTTCAAAACGCTGATATTCTTCCATGCTATTATGTATTGCGATCATCGAATATCAATTCGGTGTTTATCCACCGATTTTCTTTATTAATACTTTATATTCTTTGAAAAATAAAAATAATTTTGTTCTATTTTTTAATATTTTTTCTAGATGTTTAAAAAAACAATTTCGAGCGTTTTTATTTGAAAAAATTATTTTTTCCAAATATTTTTACTCTTTGTATTTAAACTACTTTACCGATTTTAAAACAATGTTAAGCGCGATTATTGGAAATTTAATAACCTTTCGATTCATACCTTGCTTGACTTCATCTAAAGTTTCTGACTCAAGATTTGGCTCAAAATTCAGGTGTACCTACCGAAAAAATTTAAAACTAGAAGGCCAGGCTAACTTCGTCTGTGCCGAAGTTTTTATACCCTTGCAAATGCAAATGTCACAATTTAAGAACGCTTACATAAAAATCAAAAATTTTTGTAACTAAAACCCATTTTCCGACAGATAAACGTCTGATTTCATATCAAATTAACAAACGCCGAGTTTAAGAACGATAAAATTGAAAACAAAAAAGTTTTTCTCACTAAGACTCAATGTCCGACCGATCGGCCCTAGGGCAGCCTTAAGAAATAGTCATCCGACTTCGACCCAATTTTGCGAATCTATTTGTAAGCATATAAAATAACTCATCAGCAAGTTTAAGGACGCTAACAAAATAATAAAAAAATTTTTTACTAAGACTCATTTTCGACCGATCGGTCCTATGACAATCATAAGATATAGTCCCCCGATGTCGATCAACTTTTTCAAATTAGTTTGAAAGCGTTTAATATTAATAATCACCGTCCTTAAGAACGCTTTACATAAACACAAAAAAGTTTTTTTTTCACTAAGACCCATTTTCCGACCGATCGGTCCTATGGCAGCTATAAGATATAGTCATCCGATTTTAACCAAAATTTGCAAATCTCTTTGAAAGCATATAGTATTAATAAACGCTGAGCTTGAGGACGCTAACAGTGAAAACAAAAAAGTTTTTCTCACTAAGACCCATTTTCCGACCGATGGTTCCTATGACAGCTGTAAGATATAGTCATCCGATCTTGACCAAAATCTGCAAATCTGTTTGAAAGCATAGAATATTAATAATGACCGAATTTAAGAACGCTAACATTGAAAACAAAAAAGTTTTTTTCACTAAGACCCATTTTTCGACCGATGGTTCCTATGGCAGCTATAAGATATAGTCATCCGATCCGGTTGGTTCCGACATATTAGCAGCGTGCAGTAAATAGAAGACTCTGGGGAAAATTTCAGCTCGATATCTTTAAAACTGAGAGACTAGTTTGCGTAGAAACAGACGGACAGACAGACAGACGGACAGACAGACGGACAGACAGACGGACAGACAGACGGACAGACAGACAGAAAAAAAACTTAAACTTAAACTTAAAAATTGAACAAAAATGTTATTAAAAACGTATTAAATTTTTTTTATTTTTTTAATTCCAACTTTAAAAAAGTTAAGCCATCTTTTTGAAATTTTGAAAAAAAAAATTTTGTTTTAAAATTTAAAAAATAAAAAAAATTGTAATAAAAACTTTTTTTAAATTTTTTATATTGCTTTTTTTGTGCCTTTAAGAAAATCAACATAGATTGCGATTATTTCATTTACTTTGGAAGATATTCATTTAGTTTCGCTAAATTGCTCATTTCGCCCACTGCACATTGGGCCAGCGAGCCGATTTTTCGACGAAAATTCAAATTTTTTATAGAAAGTAAACCTATTTTAATAATAAAATTTTAATAGTGTATACTTTGACTAAAATGAATCAAAAGATGCATCCCTGGAATTTTGGCAGCCCTTCAAAGTCAGCTGTTTGATTGCATGCGTGCGAAACTAAAAAGCGTGGGAAAGTTTTTGTTTACTTGCGAGCGTCCCAAAATTATTGTGGTTTAAACAATTTTCACTAAAATTATGGAAAAGAAAGACCAAGGTATGTAGCATATTTTTATTAAAAAAGATTTTGTTCATGTTTGTTAATGTGTTTTTTGTGTGCCTTTATTTGTGTTGTCCAAAAGTAGAAAAAAGCTAACCAGCTGACCCGTCTGTTGTGGATTATAACTTATTTTGTGCCAAGTTGTGCCAAAAAGTAATTATGTGTCATTATAGTGCAAAGTGTATATTAACTAATTTTAAATAACTTTTTTGCTCCATTTTGCTCCGATGTGTATAAATCCATAATATTGTAGCTGTGGTTGAGTTCGCCTATGAGCAACTGCTTGATATCTACATACAAAACAATCGTAGCGCATCTGCCGTTTCGAGTTGGATTTATGATGAACTGAAAGAATTCGACTTAAGCACGGAGAAAAAGGATGAAATCAACACCAAAGTTAGAAGCTCTCACCTTTACATACAAAAGAACTTGGCAAAATGTAATAGAAGTATGGCCAGATTTAAGACAAAGCATACCGTATGGCTTTTGTCCAATATGGCTATAACAGTAAGTTCATTGTTGTCTTCAAATCCAAAGCCGTCAACATCAAGACCAGTTGGACGCCCACCCATTGAATATGTTAACGCCGGTCCCCGTCAGATGAGAAAATTGGCATCCGATTTAGCTGTAAATCAGGGTTACAACACATCTCTTCTTGTGCACGCCGCCGCAGTTTCGGCCGATAAATCGAACGAGAAAGATACAGCAATTGTGTTAAAAAATACATTTCTAACTCCGAGTGACCCCAATAAGGCTAGAAAAAATCTTTTTGCTCAGAAAAATGACTCGGTTCGACTAACGGAGGATGAAGCTTTAGCATATCTGCTTGAAAATTCATTGACTAAAAGTCAATACAACAACTTTCGCGAGCTCAGCATTTCCCGATCTTGTGAACTTTTTCCTTCTTACAACAAAGTGAGAGAAGCTAAGTCAAAATGTAGACCTTTTGATATTAATGTAACCGAGTCAGTTGCTGAAGTCCCGCTGCAAAGTCTTCTAGACCAAACTAGTTGCCGTATAATTCAAATGCAAGAAGATTTATTTGAGCAGCTTGGCAATACTTTAAGTCTGACCCTTATTGCAAGCTATGGATTTGACGGAACAACCGGATAAAGCAGCTATAAGCAACACTTTTTTGGATGTGATTCATTGCTTTCTGACGACTCGCTTTTTGCGACAACAATAATCCCCCTAAAATTTTCCCCAGATTCCTCAAATCCTCTTGTGTCGAGCATCTATCTAACAAAAAGATTGGGTCAGCAAAATGAACTACCCCTACCAGCAGACGTAATCGAACTTTTGGAATCACCAAATTTGCTATATTTTTGTAACATGAACAATAATAACAATGTTCCTGTTTTTGATGCTAAAAATAGTGATAGTGATTCAGATTCTGACTCTGAAAATCCGTTTTCAATAGAAATTGATGTAGAAGACGACTTTTAGGAACATTTTTAAATGTAAGATACTTATTTATAGTCATTTTGAATGCATTGTTATTATACTCTGTACCGAAGGTACATAGAGTATATTAAGTTTGTGCAAAAGTATGTAACAGGGAGAAGGAATCATTTCCGACCCTATAAAGTATATATATTCTTGATCAGCATCAACAGCCGAGTCGATATAGCCATGTCCGTCTGTCCGTCCGTCCGTCCGTCCGTCCGTCCGTATGAACGAAGAGATCTCAGAGATGGTAAGAGATAGAGGTTTGACATGTATGGGGCATATATTTCTTATACTTGCAGGCAGATCAAGTTTATTTTCAATTTTTGCCACGCCCCCTCCCGCCCCCGCAATTCGGAAAAAACGTCATATCTCCTACAGTTTTGAAGATAGATCGTTCGTACCTTCTAGAGATACCTTGTAAATAAAATTATTTATCGATTTGCTGAAGGAATGATAAAGATCGGATGAACGATACTCAAGTTATGAGCCAAAAACGGCCAATAAACACGCAGCACCACCCCACCCACCACCGCAGCATTCTATTGAACGTCAATCTTAGTGAGAGAGAGAGAGAGAGAGAGAGAGAGAGAGAGAGAGAGAGAGAGAGAAGTGAAACTTAGAGATGAGCGCGTATAACTCGTGAGCAAATGCGAGCTGAGACGTTAAGGGTACAGAGTATGTTATAGTCGGGCTTGACCGACTTTCTTTCTTGTTTTTTACTTATTAATATTAAGGTTAAGTGTTAAAAAAATGAATTAAAAACATTTGTTGAATTTAACGAGTGCTAGCATTATTAATTACCGTACAAGTATCAATAAGAGGAAACCTATCTCATATGGCCGGCTAGGGAAGGCGTGGTCAGATCGGTCTGAAACTTAGATATATTTTTATGTGCATCGACACTATCATATGTACCAAATTTCAAGAACCTAGCTTTAAAACTTTAATTTTCGTCGAAAAATCGGCTCGTCTGTGCGGGCGTCCCATGACACTCACTCTTTTTTTTGGTATGACTCCGATGGAAACTTGTGGAAACTTTGTTGACAGTTTTAAGAGAAATTTTATAACCTCTAAATTGAGCATTTGATATAACGAACAATTTCTTCTAGTTTCAACTTTTCCAAATGTTTTATTAGTTTAATTTTGCATATTTTACCTAAGAGTAAAATTCTTATAATTTTGAAAATATTTATAGTTTCGGGCTGTAAAATTCTTTATCTTAAGCTACATTTTTAAAATAAATAGCAATTTAACATTGGACAAAAATGATCAAAATATTATACATAATTTTTTAAAATTGCTTAATCTTTTGAAACGCCATTAGTTAAAACTGTAGTTAAGATATCAAACTGTAACTGTTGGAGTGGTCAAGTGACTGCCAAACTATACAAACAGCAAGCAAGAAAAACAAACATTCACCATTAAATGAATTTTACATATTGACAATTTCCATCTTAATTTCCAACACTTTCACCCAGGCATTTCTTTTGTAAGCTTTAAGTGATTCCATTGACGACTCTCGTTTAAACACACACCAAAAGCCATCACCTCAATTCAAAACCAATAACTCAAAAACAAAAACCAGCAATCTAACAATCATGTTTGTGGCTGCATTTCATCTAACAATATTTTTTGTTCTGCTGAGTTTTTTGCCTTGGCAATTTCATTTTCAAGAATTCCATTTACACTCGAGAGCTTTGTTCTACTCCAAGGAGGGAATGGCCCCGGATGTCATGCCGAATTGGCAGTGATAAATGTAGCACCAAGCGTCAGATTCATGTGTAAAGGTGAAAATCCAAAAAGTGTTTGCTATTTATGCGCAGGTAGGAAAAAAAAAAAGAGAACTCAACCATTTCTCGTGACAAACTACTCTGCCACGTCTGGGAGTCGGCCCAGGGGCCTGGTGTTTTATGCATGAAATGCCAAACCGAATGCCAGGTACTGACTGTTGACGCCTTGATGCATGAGATGTCTGCATTTGGCTGAGGTTCAAGGCAACCCCAAGAACAAATTTGTTGGCCTGAGGGCAAAAGCGTTTGCAATTGAAGTTCCAGCTACAGCGTTGCTAATTTGTATTTTAAAATATGCGCAATTATACAAGAGCCAAACACAACACAATACACATTCAGTGGTGTGTTTGTGTTCTACAGGGAGGGGGGGCGGGGAAAAAGGGTGCAGCGGCAGCAGCCACCCTTAAGTGTCGCGTGCCCTCTTTTGAATTTATGAAAAATCATTAAAATTATTACATTTGGCTTGCTGACACCTTTTTTCGTGACATTTGTTAGGCGGATTAGGCCAAACAACTGTCACACATTTTGTGGACTTGAATTACTATGATTAGCATAGTGGAGGACGTGGAGGAGGAGGAGGAAAAGGATGGGGAGGGTAACGTCAGCGCAGCTGCTCTCACTCGCCTTTGTCTTGAGCTTGAGCTATTTACTTAGCGCGGCTGCTTCTAATGGCCAAAAGGAGCCAGTCGCCGCCATTCACCATTCGCCATTATGCAAATATTTGCGCCTACTAATGATGTTCCTCTAAAGGAACAATCTGCTCGTTATGTTTGAAACCGAAAGGTGTTCTGTTGTAAGCTTGATTAAAAAATATGTCTAAGAAGCTGTTTTCAGTCGCACTTAAGCTTAAGGCCAAGGACAGGGTAACACATGTCAAGTTGGAGACTCTGTAAATGAGTCTATGCATCATTAATAGGCATTTAATGGTAAACGAAAGTGCTTATGATTGTTTAATGGAGTTTTCAACATTCAAATTTTGGTGTTAAAGAAAATGAATTCAAAGACATCTTTTTCGGTTAATTTGAAAACCTTTTTTTGTGGCTAAGAAATAAGTACAAAGGGAAATAGAAGAAGATTTTGTATACTACATATGAATACCTCATAAGCCCCAACAGGCAGGGATGCCATTTACATTAGGCTACACTGAGAAACAAACTCAATCTAAAATCTAGATTGAAAATCTCGTTTTCAAGAACCTTGCAAGCTTATAAAAACAAGAAGTTGCAATGCAACCCACCCCTCCTGGGACTCGAACCACGAATTCTTCGTTCGATAACATATTGGCACGGCCGATTTTGCCGTAGGGGGTCAATTGTTAAGCGCAGCCAGTTTCAGTTTAAGAACTCAGGCTGCGAAAATCTCTGCTCTTATTTTTAATATACCCTAATTTAATATAAAATCAAACGATAACATTTTTCACGATAACACTGATTGAGCGATGGATCGTGGTCGGGTGTGGCGTACCAGTCGTATGTGTGGCGGCTGGGGCGGGAGGTTGTGGGTTCGATCCCGCCTCGGACCATTTAATAGAAAAAGTTTTTTCTTTCTTTAGAAAAAAGCTTTTACACACCCGATCACCTTTACCAGCTACTGGCGCCAGCTGTGAAGTAACTAACCATGAAACAGCAAAAATTCTCAAACTATTGCCGTTCCGATTCGGCGTTAAACTGTAGGGTCCCTTTCTCTTGTGCGAAAAATTATAAGCACACACGCCAAGAGATTGAGAGAAGCTTGGCCCTGGCCCTCCTGGAGGTGCTGTTTGAGCCAATTTTACTTTTTACTGATTGAGCGGTACTCTGTCAAAGTCAGCTGATTACGCACGTGGTAGCTTTGTGTTCAGTTCACCGTAACACATTGCTTAAGTTTGATTATTTACGTTGGCCACATAAAACAAAAAATACAACTTTAAATGAGGGAAAATCGTAGTTCAGGTATGTAAAACTAGAGTGTAATAACATATTCGTCAATTTGCTGTGTTTTTGTCCTTGTGTAACGTTTTTTATTCATGTGTATTTTTATATCCTTGTAGAGGGTATATTAAAATTGTCGAGATGTTTGTAACGCAAAGAAGGAAGCATCTCCGACCACACAAAGTATATATATTCTTGATCAGCATGACGAAATGAGTTGATATAGCCATGTCCGTCCGTCCCTCCGTCTGTTTCTATGCTATCTCCTCCGTCAGTTTTAAATCTATCTTAACCAAACTTTGCCCGATGCCTTTTGGTACAAATACGCTCCACACTTGTCGGAATCGGCCGGATCCGATGACTCTATTATATAGCTGCCATTAGAAATCATCGGTCGAAAAAGTAGTTTTAAATGAGAAAAACTTTTTTGTCTTCAACGCAAAAGTTCCCAATCCTCGTGTTTCTAAGTTTTCTATGCTTTTACATAATTCCACCAAGTTTTATGTAAGTCGGACAACTATATAGTATAGCTGCCATATAAAAGATTTGTCTGAGAAAAAGTCTAAGTAGGAAAAACTTTTTTGTTTTCGATGCTATCACTCCCAAACTTGTTATTGATCCATATTAAATGCTAGTACACAATTCTACCAAGTTTGATCCAAATCGGATGACTATAGCATATAGCTGCTATTGAAACTATCGGTCGAAAAAGAAGTTTTAGTGAGAAAAACTTGTTTGTCTTCGACGCAAACGTACCCAATCTTCGTATTTCTAAGTTTCCCATGATTTTACATAGTTCTACCAAGTTTTATGAAAATCGGACAACTATATAGTATAGCTGCCATACAAAAGATATGTCTGAGAAAAAGTATTAGTAGGAAAAACTTTTTTGTTTTCAATGCTATCACTCCCAAACTTGTTATTGATCCATATTATATCCTAATACACAATTCTACCAAGTTTGATCCAAATCGGATGTCTATAGCATATAACTGCTTCCAGTTGTGAATATTATCAGTTTCCACATAATTTTAGGGAGTTCGGTCAAAATCGGATCAATATATCGTATAGCAGCCATATAACAAACTCGGAAGCAAATGCTAAAAGTAGTGACGGCATCAAGCTACAAGGGTATATAAACTTCGGTCGAGCCGAAGTTAGCTGTCTTATATTTTTTATATTAATCTTAGCAAGTTTAGCTGTGTTTCGTGGAGTAGAACTCTGAAGGCACTCCGAGGTGCTCAGGCTTTTGAATGTGGAGTTACTAACTGAAGTGTCCAGAATAATATGCAACTAAATTTGTTTGCTTTAATTTGATTTTTCTCGAAAAAATCTCCTTTTTTCAGAGGGATATGCGTTTGAACATGTACAGCTGCTAGACACACACGCTCAGAGGGCGCAGTCAAACAGCATAAAAAACTCTAAAAAATTGGCGAAAACCTTCTAAGTAAAACCACCGAAACACAAGTAAATAAAAAGGTACGCGCTTTTGTCAAATATTTTGAAAGGATATGTATAAATTGAGGGCGACAAATACTAAGATTTAAAAATAAACATTCTGAATGGCTTGATAAAAATATAGTAATTGACATCGAAGTAAATTGTGGATCTATGAATAGAGGAGGTCGTCCAAAAGTGGATTATGAGAATGCTAGCTCCTGACACAAACGAAAGTTGGCGACAGAGCTTTCTGAGGTTAATAATAACATTGAAAACAAAAAAGTTTTCCTTACTAAGACCCATTTTTTGACCGATGGTTCCTATGGCAGCTATAAAAAGAAGACTCTGTGCAAAATTTCAGCTCGATAGCCTTAAAAGTTAGAGACTAGTTTGCGTAGAAACAGACAGACAGACGGACGGACAAAGCTCAATCGACTCAGCTCGTCGCCCTGATCAAGAATATATATAGTTTATGGGGTCGGAAATGAATATTTCTATGCGTTGCAAACTTCTGGGCAAAGTTATAATACCCTTTGCAAGGGTATAAAAAATCGAACATTTTTATAGTTCTCGGTCCATAACGTTTGAAAGCGAGATGATTTCAAAAAAACTGAAAATAGGATAAATTATAGGAGACAAAAGACCATCCATCAGAGTTGGCATTATTCGAATAACGAATCATCTAGATAACTATTTAAAATAAATTGTTATTTATAAATTTTTATTTGTAAATAATTTTGTATAAATAACGAGTATTCGAATAAATTCAAATAGATAACATTATTCGTTATTTAAATAAAATTATTCGACAAATAACTCTTCGAATAATCTATTTGTCTACAAAATAACAAATTTTTTCGAATAAAATATTATTTTGTATAAGTATCAGGGTTTGGAATTGCTTGCTTGGAGCCTCGCGCTAGCTCTTTTTTTCGGCTCTCGAGGATCAAGAGAATCAAAAAATGTAACAATGCCAAACAAAATTTACTCCCAATCAAGTCAAAAACCATGCCAGAATCAATGCATAAGCGCAAAGGGATCTCCATGGCAATAAAACCACTAAATGCTTAAGAAACTGCTTAAGAAGACGGCAATCGGTCTCACATAACTACATTACCATAATAATGACAATACTGAACCGCGATAAATACCATGGATGACCATGGATGGAGTAAAGAATATATTTGTATATATATGGCTATATCGACTATACTGTTTATGCCGATTAAGAAGTTTGTTTGGCATTGCTACTATTTTTGATCCTATGTGGTACTTTTCGGCGATTTAATGATTCGTCAGTCACGGAAAGTGGTTTGAAACATTCTTTATAATCTGGACTATATTCTTTACGATTGGTCATTCATGGTACTTATCGCGGTTCAGTATTGTCATAAACAGGGCAATGTAGTTATGTGTGGTCATTTGTTGCATTGAAAAGCAGTTTCTTAAGCATTTATCGGTTTTATAACCATGGCTGTAAATTTCATTTATGCATTGATTCTGGCATGATTTTCCAATTGGTTGGAAGTAAAGTTTGATTGGCATTATTACACTTTTTGATCCTTTTTGGTGTTTTCCCGCGATTGAATGGTTTGTCAGTAACAAAAAGTGGTGTAAAACTTTCTTTATGATCTTAACTATATTCTTTACCATTGGTCATCCATGGTATTTATCGCGGAACTCATGTTAAGACATGCCTAACTAAGCGTATTATAAACAGGACAAGTCTTATGGACTTTTAAAGCCAATATTTCTTTTTATCCGTGATAAAATTATTTGTAGATTATTTATTCTGATACGAATAAATCTTTGAACAAATAAATTAATTATATCTTTATTTCCATTTTATATTTCGAATAAAGCATAATTTTTATTTTATTCGATGAAAAATAATTTTTGGAAAAATTTTTCGTTATCCGAATTCGAATAATAAAATGCCAATTCTGCTAGCTAGCCTTCAATCAACGACCATCTAAATCTAGACTATACGTTTGCTCTGTCGAACCAAGTTCTGTTTGCAACCGTCTTCGTCTTAAACTGAACCCTGTTTGACTCCGACCCCGTCAGCCATGATATGGTGCAACTGCGACAGAGTAAGACAGGGCGAGGATCGAACCTGAGCGCCGTAGCAGCCGGCAAACAGAGAAGAGGGACCATGATACAATTAGACAAGGTAGTCCGCTCGGCAATATTAGGTCCCTTATTGTATGTTTGACGAATTCGTGCGCATCAATACTTACGCTATGACTGTCGGCAGCGAACTGACAATAGGGGACCAAAACGAGAGCGAGCACTTTCCGAGCGGACTACCTTGTCTAATTGTATCATGAGAGGGACTGCGCAAAGGTACTATCTACCCTTCTCTCATCTGTGCTTCGATGCGGTCTGATCGAAGCTGGATCACGTCGAATTATTTGCGCCAACCAATACACTCTAACTTTTTGGCCTCGCTCTCGTTGACCAATGCTGATCTATATAGACCAGAGATGGGCGCGTCGCGACGTTCCAATGCACACGAGGCAGCGTGTGCATAGGACCTCTGCCGCGGCCGACTACACAAAATCACACGTACGCTATAAGCATTGAAAGCTATTTATAGAACACGAATGCGGCGCACGCAAATTGTGCTTGTATGCGTGTGAAAAGTGTGACGATATGTGTGCATGCCCATCTCTGATATAGACTATACAGACGGTTCGCAGACGGAAAAGGACACAGCTCTCACTCCGTTTGCCGAACTGGTGCAGCGTTTTTCAGGCAGAGATTTATTCAATCTGGCAAGGGAACAGATGAATCTACACCCTGGACAAAACTCCAAGGAACATTTCAATTCTGGACGACATCAAACACCACAAATAGCAACCCAATCCGCAACACGGTGACAGCCTTGAATCGAATACAACAACACTTCATCACACTCGTCTGGGTACCTGGCCACGCAGGCATACCAGGCAATGAGGGAACGGACGAGTGCGCCAGGAACGGTTCAGTGCTGCCCACGACACAAGCTGTAACGGACAGACAAAGACCCTTGCAGAACATTATGCGGAAGTACATCGGAAATGCTGAACTAGGGCGGAACAATGGGACAATGGGATCTCGCACCTGGCGGTCACATCTACTGATCACTCTAAGAACTTTCCAATTCCTATACCCAAGCAAGAACAGGATTAGAACTATGATCGGAGTCATAACGGGGCACTGCATCATAGGTCACATGGCCATCAGGATGCGCGCACCTGGCTATCACATCTACCGATCACTCTGGCCCAAATACTCATCTAAAAAAACTTCCCAACTCCTACACTTTAGCAAGAACAGGATTAGAGCTATGATAACGGGGCACTGCACCATAGGTCACATGGCCATCAGGATGCGCGCACCCCACCTTGACTTCTGTCGTAGTTGTGGGAATGAGGAAGAGATAGAGAGCATCCAATACCTTCTTTGCGACTGCCCTGCACTTCTTAGGAAACGTGCCCAGGACCTGGCGGCACAATATTACATGCATAGTACCTGGCCGTGAAAACCCAACCAACACCACCTACCACCCCTGTTCCCTTCATACCCAATTAGACCTCAGAATGGGCCATAAGGCATCTGGGTGAACTCGGCCTTAGCCTAACCTAACCTTCCGTTGAGACATAATCCAACAGTTTTCCCTGCGCCAAGTGGAAAATAATTGGTAGGTTGAGACTCCAAGGGACGGGAGTACGTACCTGGCTGTTTTGAGTTTATTTAATTGGCGAAGTTTGGTGGCCTGACTTGCAGAGGGGGTGGTGCACAGCTTGCAATTGTTTACCGCCTACTTCCGTGGGTGTGGATGACACAAAAACAAATTATTTTCACCAATTACATCCTTATTGCGGCATCACAAATTACTCAATCAGCTGATTGCAGTGTTGGTAAGCGGCCACTTGTTGCCAACAGCGAGTTAACAGAGAACCAAGCCGAAAAGTGGTGCATACTTTCAGGCGAAACTTGTTTATTAAAATTCGTTAATTTGAAATAAGTGAAATCACACGTAGCTTCCGGATTTGATAAAACGCCATATAAAATGTGGAAAGAGAGCTGGTATGGTGGCCGGCAGTCGTAGTTCTGCAATACGGCTGACATTCTTTAGCCAAACGGCGAGGGAATTTACGGTAACTTAGCTAAACGACCCATATTCATTTTGGTAATTTAATAACTATAGTCACCCATTGAGCTCTTAGTATTATTATCTAAAAACTTATGAACCTTCCCCTACTTTGTGCCAACAAATTTGTCACAGACTGCAGCAGACAGCGAGACACATGTTCAAAAGTTGCCTCAGTTGTAACATGGTCAAAAGTTGTGAATTGAAATTTAAAAAGCCGAACATTTGTACGAGTAGTTACCCATCCTCCCCCCATGCTTAAAGCTAACCAATTTGAGTTTCCTTCCCTTCAAATAAACTTTGCCAACCACATCCAACATCCGCATCCCACTTTCCGAATCGAAACCCCGTGTGTGCAGTTTCGCCTGCTCAGAGATAAGTTACAATCTGAAAACAACGGCGTTGTCTGTTACAAATGTTGCAATATTTATGCCCACACGGCGTGGGGAAAGCCAAAGGAAATTCGTATTATGATTTGCACATTATGCAAATTGCCTTATCGTAAATACTTCTCTTTTTTTTTTATTTGTGTTCTTCTTTGTTGCCGGAACAAAAGTCAAAGCGAGACACCGCCGTGTGTGCTTGATAAATGTGATAAACGATATTTGGCAACAATAAGGAACATATAAATTAAGGCATATTTTTTATTAAATGGAATTAGGGTGCCAAACAGAAAGGTAAGAATTTCTCAAATTCTTTTGACCAATTTATCTTAATTTTGCGAGCTAAGAAAATTATGAAAATGAACTAATGGCTAATTAACAAACATAAAGTGTTCAAGGAGAGTCAAAGCAGTAGCAACAACTACCAAAAGAAAAAAAGCTTAAAAGCAAGCAAGAAAGTTGGTCAAGACCGACTGTAACATACTCTTTGTTTATAACCAGCAACTTTTTAAATGTGGCGCCACACAAACTGCTTGAGTAATGCACAATCGCTGTGTGACTTTTATTTGCTTTTCGTAAAAAAGAAATATCTAAAATTATGCGTGTACACCCCTAAGTATGTGACGATAAGAACTTTGCTTGATTTCTTTATTTCATATTTTCATACACACCAAACAGTTGGCTTTTGTTTTTGATTACGTGCAGATCGTTGAGTGCTAAAAATAGAAAAAAAATTAAAAATGTTGAAATATTTCATTTTATGTACATTTTTAACGCTCTCAAGTTCCTCAAATGAGGCTTACAATAGAGCGAGAAATGATAATCCAACACTTCTTGAATCGAAAATAGCTGAATACGATGCAATGATCAAAAAAGACGAAAAGGAGTTACGTAAACTGGAACTAATTATGAATAATGCACTCGTTGACCAACCACTTAGTTCCTACCAGCATATTTCAAGTTCGGAATGTAATTTGCCAGCGACAAACACGAATATGGATGATGCCCAGGCAATGCTTGAATCATGGAAAAAGAGTTCACAAGAGCAAGAAGAATATCTTCAAAGTATAATCAAACTGCTGCTTTCCTTAAGTCCCACCTTTTGTTTGCCCACTAATGGATTAACTAACACTCGTAAGGTGGAGGTTCCCCATCTATTCCCATTCGATGCTCTCTGCAATACACACATACCTGCTGGTCCCGGTTGGATGGTTGTGCTACAGAGATTGAATAGTGTGGAGAACTTTCTATGGTATTTGGACAACTATTATATGTTTGGGTTTAACACTACGAATAGGGATTATTTTATTGGCCTAGATATGTTGCATAAGATTACCTCACTACAGCGACATGAGCTCTACATATACGTTAAAGGCATAGAGAGAGCTGCACAATATAGTTACTTTCGTGTAGGGAGTAATTACCAAATGGAAAATTGGGGAGAATATACTGGCTCAGCTGGAAATGTAATTCAAAATTACTTCAATTCGTACAACTATGCAGACAACTATACGGCCTTCCATGCAATTCGTAGTATTTCTCAATACGTTTGGTGGGATCAATCACGAAATGGAAACAGGTGAGTTAACGAGTGCTTCGAAATGATTAAAGACAGAATAATTAAATTTCTGAATCATTTAGTAACGCCCCTCCCTACGGATTTGTCATCAACTCTCAATATCCTGTGTACATGATGATTCGACCCAGGGGTAATTAGTTAAGCATATTCAATATGATATACAAATGTAACCGTATATTTACTTGGCCTTGCCTCTATTATGTAAAACAAAATAAAATGTGAAAATTTTTTTAGCTAGACTGACCTTGCTTATCAGCTCGAGCTGCGTTGTTGATATGGTACATTCTTGTACCGACGATAAGTATACAGAGTTGCGGTCACTATAGTTTTTTCTTATAAAGCAAATAAATGGATAAATGTTAACCAGAATAGTACAAAAGTGGATTCATCGGCACTAGCTAGCTATTTAAAAGTACTGCTTTATGTACAAGATCGAGAGTCGGAAATTAGCAACGCTATGCCCCTTACGATATTGCACTATCTAGACCAGCCTTTTACAGTTCAGGAAGTGCGGAGTGCACTCTCTGGACTTAAGGACAATAAAAAGCCCCAGGAGAAGATAGGATCTCCGTCGAATTTTTTAAAAAATGCCTCCCCAACCTTTATTGAGCAACTGACACTTGCCTACGACCATATTTTCAGCACCGCGGTGCGATTTCGCTAATTTAGCGTAAGGAAATTAATTACTCAAAAAGTAAGGAAAATTTAACAAAATTGTTAATTTTAATATTTAATGTTAACCCTTAAAGGAACAACTTTGAGCAACTTTAATTTTAAACATATTTTTTTAAATATTTTTTTTTTAAATTTTAAAAAATATTTTTTTTTTATATATTTTTTCATTGATTTTTTTTGTTTGATTTGGTTTGCTTTTGTTGAATAAAAAAATTTTATTGAAGAAAAGTGTTTTTGATGTCAGTTCTCCGAGTCCGAACCGGATTCTTCGGTTTCTTCAGTTTCCGGATAATCCAATAAGAGATTTTGGGCCTCTCTGTCAAGCAAACATGCTTTGCCAGAGTTATTTAGTGTTCTCTTGCGCAAGCTTGATATAACTGGATCCGAAGAGACTAATAGAGAGTTCATCAGATCCTTCATCGTATTTAAGCGCGATAAATTTCCGTAAATTTTTGTTGCTAGCTTCCAAGGCTTCTTCCGACATCATGCCAATCGGAAGTGGAACACTTTCTATAATATCGGCTCCATGAATCAATATTTTATGTACTGAGCAGGGCAAGTAAAGCCATGGATATTCCCGTATGAAAATCTGTGCGGTTTCTAATGCGTATTCGCGAAATCTGTCGGAATTTATTGAATATCCGGAGACAATACAGCGCAAAATGATACCAATTCTTTTTATTAGATCATGGCTTACTCCGGTATACAATTGGCAAACAATTGAGAATTTTCCAAAAACTTTCGAGCCGTATTACCACTATTAGGGTTGCCAGAACCTTGCATTGGAATGTCTATCAATAATGCCATTTCGACCCTGAACCTATCTTGAATGGCTGCCTTTCGTTGATCGACTATGCTCTTATCCGAACCACGGACCTGCCACTTTTTAATCGGTAGCCGATAACCTATGTGTAGCATATGTACATTCAAAACAACGAATCCAACAATGCAAGGTCGACAGTCCGAATTCTAGTAAGTCATCGTTTCTTGGAAAGTTTTTAATGGTATGTAAATCGTTCATCATTTTGGGCGTGGCCTTACAAATGCCGCAAGTTTTGCGATGATGTTTCCGCAATCACGCTAAACACTTTTCCATCGATCATTGTAAGTTGCAATTTGTGTTCAACTTGAAATTTGCTTAGTCGTGTGAGCACAGTTTTCTGTATTTGAGACTTAATATTCTCAATTTCGGCTCTTACCAAATCTGCAGTCTCTTTGGCAAACAATTTTTTAAGAGGTCTACAATACCGAGTCGATGATGGGCGAGGATTTTTCTTGTGTGGTCCAGCATTTCTTGCAACGGGAATTCTGTCCAACATTCTTCCGTTCTAATGGAATTCGGATAACACATCCTCTTGGCAGATCGCAAAACATCATATGTTGGAAAAATATTAGCTTTTCGCTCTTTTGTGCCTGCTTGCAAAAGCTTATTTGAGTTTTTGGTGTAATTGCCATCAATGTAGAGGGCCAAAGCTTCCTCTGGAGTATATTTCATAGGAAGCTGTTGGTCTATATCCAAGCTTCTTTTAATTTTTTTAGATGCGTCGGTATCTGTGCCGACCATTGAGACTATATCCGCTTCACTGCGTTTTCCGCATTTGTATAGACTAATACGTGTTGCTCTCATAAGCTCATTGCAGCTGTTGTCTTCGACGAGATGCGAAACTTTGGTGCATTGATGTTTCGGGTGGCAATCAGCAATGTCCTTTTCTTTTCGTCCTGAACCCAATGTTCTGTTTTGTTGTAGAAGAACAAAGTGTTCGTTCAGCCAAGCTGCGTTGTTGTGCTCAAATCGCTTCTTATCCCTATGCAACTTTCTCCACTTCTTCGACAGTCTTTTGCATAAAATTTTGAGCTTCTTAATAACAGAATCGTAGTCCAGCTTAGTACATTTCGATTTTTCAATAACATTTGAAAATATGAACTCGACCAGTATATTATAATTATAATTATTAGATTTATTAGATTATAAGATTTATAAAGAGCTTGATATACACCATTTACAAAAAAAGGAACACAAACGGAAGCCAGCCATTATCGAGGTATCTCGTGTCTGAACGCAATTATGAAAATTTTTGCTGAAATACTACTGGAGAGAATCACGACTTGGGTTAACCGCAACGATATCTTGAGCGAATTCCAGTGCGGATTTAGGAAAGGCTACTCTACGGTCGATAGCATATATTAACTCACCACAATTGCGAAGTCTTACATCCAAAATAAAAGAAAAATGTTCATATGCTTTATAGACTTTAAGGCTGCTTTTGATACGGTCAATAGACGAAGCCTCTTCTACAAACTGAGCAACCTAGGTATATCCTCCAAAATTCTCAACGCCTTACAGAATCTATATGCCGACAACATTGCAACCGTGTGGGATGGATCAAAATTATCGGACTGGTTTGAAACGAATACTGGAGTTAAGCAAGGCTGTCTTATAAGTCCACTACTTTTCTCACTATATATCGATGATATTGCAGAAGTCCTACCAGGCCGTGTTACCTTTGGCGGCCAAACCGTCAGAACGTTGATGTACGCTGACGATATGTGCATCCTAGCGGAAAGCTCGCAAATGCTGCAAAATATGCTAAATCATCTAGGAAGCTATTGTGAGCAGTGGGGTCTGCAAATAAAAACTGAAAAATCGAAGGTTATGTCCATTGGAGCACGAAGAAGCAAGCTAAGAGATGGGGAGTGTCTGCAAATAAATGGAACAACGGCGTGAATTTCTCAGATCATATTAAAGGAAAACTTGGAGAAACAAAAATTGCTATAAACGCTACATGGAGAACATTGCTGAGTAAAGAGACAACGTGAAGCCAAGTTGCAAATATAAGGTGTTCCAGGCAACTGTAAGAAGCATCATGTGTTATGCTGCTGAAATTTGGGGATTTCTTTGATTCGACGATGTTGAATGCTTGTTGACGTTTTTCATCAAAAAAGTTTTCAAGTTACCGCAGAATACGCCAAATTATGCGATTTATATAGAAACTGTGTAGAAAAAACTATGTAGCCAAGGTCATGAACATGCCGGAGAAAAGACTGCCTAAGCAAATAATGAGTCAATTGCTTCTTGGGAAAACTCAGTTTTTTGACGACTTATCGCAAACGTGGTGAAGTCGATAATACTATACGGATCACCGATATGGGTACCAGCAATGGAGGTACTTTCGTACGGCCGGGACTGCAGATCTGCATACCGCAGGTGCGCACTTGGAGTGTTGTGCGCTTTCCGCACCGTCTACGAGGACGCTGCGCTGGTCCTAGCAGGCATGGCCCCATTGCACCTACTTGCTAAAGAAGCCTGCATCAGAAACACGCCACTAGAGCTTGCCTGTGACCAGGTATCGCAACACCTTGTACATGAATTGAATATGAACCAGGAAAAATAAAATAATAAAATAAAGAATAATAAACTACTTTTAACTGTGCTCTCGACAACGTCTGAATCGAAAGTAAAAAAAATTTTACATTTTCTTCCTACAATCTGTTGACAACCAAATAAAATTTTCATTCCCGCCTAATGAGACTACAACCAGGCTTGCTAGTGCCTGTGCCAACTTCATGGTGCCATTGGGACTCTGGTGGACTGCTCCAGAACGGTGTATCTGTTCAAATTTGACGCACAATCTGGGCAAATAATATATAACATTCTTGAGGAAAGGAATCGGTAATAATAATAAAGAAATAAGAATAATAAACTATTTTTAGTTGTGCTCTCGACAACGTCTGAATCGAAAGTAAAAATTTTTACATTTTCTTCCTACAACCAAATAAAATTTGTATTGCCGCCTACTGAGATTACGACCATTTCTTATTACTAGACAGAGGATTTTGCATATTTTCAAACAGATTTTGATCCTAGTAGGCCAGGGTGTGCTGCCTCTGTCTTCTTCTTCTTTTTTGGCCCAATATATATATCACAAACGTTTTACGGTCTCGGCCGCTGCTACTAATGGCCGCCAGTCGTTTCTGCTCCATGAGAGCTGCCACCAGCTGTTGACCCGTCTTAGTGGTGGTCGTCCCTTCGGCCCATTTATCTAAAAGTCTTTCGCATTTCAATTGTAAACCTCTTTTACTGGAGCTTTTTCATCCATCCGTTTGACATGTCCTATCCAGCGCAGCCGCTGTTGCTTTATCCGCTTGACCAGACTGGTGTCCAAATAAAGCTCAGTACAGCGAAATCCATCGCCAACTTTTAAAGGGCTCTTGAACTCCCTACTGAGTTTTTTGTACATGGTACATTTACATTTCCCAATTTCGAAACGTTAAGCTGCCTTTATACTTGTCATATATGTATCTCTACATAGACTCTCTGACAATACCCAGCTGCGCAAGCTCATCGTGTTCTGCTGAAAGTACGCATTACGCACTACAATCGCTGCTTTTCGTTAGAGAGATAGTAATCGAAAACAAACAGAATGCGAACATTTTGCATTACAATTCTAAAAAAAATATACCCATTCGTAATGGAAATCCGATGGCAGTTCGGCTCTAGCATACATCTTATATTATATTTAGAATTTTTATACAAAACGCTTAGGGTATTCACTTTGTCGTGCACATAGCCACTTGGGCAAAATTGCCTGTCTAGTATTGTGAGCAGTCCTGTGTGCACGAAATTTGTGCAGAATTACGTATGACGTTTGAGCAGGCGGGACTGCTATGTTTTTGTGATTTGTTGAGAATGAAAATTATTTAAACAGAAATGCCATCTAAAACCGCTAGGGATATTCTTCTGGAATGGAAAGCGGGCGAATTGAATAGTGAAGCTGAAATGATTGAAGTTGCGTATTCTGCTATTAATAATCTGTTGTCGACTTTTGCAGATGTATGTCTACCAGACCAGCTTGATTTAGCAATGGACGAATTGTTGGATAACTTTATGGATGATGTCGACTGCATATATTCCATTCCAAACTAAAATTAATGGCGGAATAACATCCATTCTTGATTGAAAGAGAAACGTTTTAACCTATGTTACGAGTGTCTGAGAAGTAATTTGAAATATTGCTTAAATTGATTAAGAAAGTTAAAGAATCGCAACGTCTGCGGGTTTTGTCCAGTTCACCGGTGTTCATCACACTTTAACGAAGGGGTGCTAAAACAATAGTCTGTTTTTATACCATTGTAGAGGGTAAATTAAAATTGACCAGATGTTTGTAACGCATAGAAGGAAGCATCTCCAACCACATAAAGTATGTATATATTCTTGATCAGAATGACGAGTTGAGTTGATATAGCCATGTCCGTCTGTCCGTCCGTCCGTCTGTTTCTATGCTATCTCCTCCGTCAGTTTAAAAGCTATCTTAACCAAACTTTGCACGAAGCCTTTTGGTACAAATAAGCTGCACATTTGTCGGAACCGGCCGGATCGGATGACTATAGCATATAGCTGCCATAGGAATCATCGGTCGAAAAATTAGTTTTAATAAGAAAAACTTTTTGTTTTCAATGCAAACGCCCCGAATCCTCGTATTTATAAGTTTTCTATGCTTTTACACAATTCCAACAAGTTTTATGAAAATCGGCCAACTGTATAGTATAGCTGCCATACAAAAGATATGACTGAAAAAAGTCTTAGTAAGAATAACTTTTTTGTTTTCAATGCTATCGCTCTCAAACTTGTTAATGATCAATATTATATGCTACCACACAATTCTGCCAAGTTTGATTCATATCGGATGACTATAGCATATAGCTGCCATAGGAACGATCGGTTGAAAAGTAGTTCTAGTGAGAAACACTTTTTTGTTTTCAATGTTAGCGTCATTAAGCTTTCCAGTTATGAATATTATTGGTTTCCCCTCAGTTTTGACGAGTTTGATCCAAATCTGATGAATATATCGTATAGCTGCCATATAACAAACTGGCAAGAAAATGGTCAAAGTAGTGGCGCCATTTATTGCTGAGTTTGGAAAATAGCTCAGCTAAGAATGTTCGACGAAAATCATTTAAAACCTTAATTTTACAAGCCACAAGGGTATATAAACTTCGGTCGAGCCGAAGACCGTCTCTGACATCTTAGCGTTCATACAGACGGACAGACAGAAAAACAGACAGACAGAGGCTGTTGATGCTGATCTAGAATATTTATAGTTTATAGGGTCGGAAATGATTCCTTCTCCCAGTTACATACTTTTGCACATACTTAATATACTCTCTTACCCACAGTTTTGATGATAGATTGTTCGTACCTTCTAGAGAAATCTAGTCATCAAAATTATTTATCGATTTGCTGAAGGAATGATAAAGATCGGATGAACGATACACAAGTTATGAGCAAAAAAAAGTTAACCGGCACCCTCCACCCCCCCTACTTCCTACCAACCGCCGCTGTATTCAAACAAACACAATCTTTGGGAGAGAGAGGGAGAGACAGCGAGACTTAGAATTGAGCGTATAACGCTTCACAATCTAAATTAAGCCGCCAAATTTATATAAGGTGACAGAAAGTTTAGAAACAAAATTAATAATAAAATAAAAAAAAGAGCTTATAACGCATAGAACGCGTTAAAATGCTTATAACGCTTATAATACAAACCTGATCATATTAATAGGTACACACCGGAATTTTTTACTTATAGATGGTTTTTTCATACTTTTAGTGTTGACAACTTTTTAATTTTTGGTTTTTTGTTGTTGTCAATGTCTGGCCACACTGTGACAAAGAGTTGAAAGAGGGTCTGCCCCGTATATCAAAGCTTTTCTATAAATTGCGAGTCCACCACACATTTCGCCTGATCATAATAATAGGTACAGTCTCCGTTTCTCACAAGTATCAAGTGAATAATTTTGTAATCAGTGATATTTTGGTAACTAAAGGTAAATTAAGTATAGCTAATGTCAATACAGAGAAGAGTACAAATCCATACAGTTATGGTACCGTATGCTGAGGAAAATATGCCATTACGTTACGTTCAGCAAGAAAATGATCCTAAACACACATCAAGGCTGTTATCTAAATTTTTCGAGGACCAAAAAGTTGACGTTCTGAAGTGGCCAAGCCAATCCCCCGACCTTAACCCCATTGAAACTTGTGGGGAGACTTAAAAAAGAAATTGGCAAAGCATTCATTTTAAAATAAACAAAAATTATGGGAAGGTGTCCAAAAACTGTGGTATGAGACACCAGTAGAGACCTGCCAGGCTCTTATTAAAAGTATGCCAAAAAGAATAGCAGTAGTGGCCAAAAATAGACAATAGATACACTGGATACTAAGTTAGGAAATACTAATTTACCTAAAAAAAGAACACAAAATGGAAATTAAAATTTTTTTTCTTACCAACACATGAAGTGTACCTATTATTATGATCACGCTGAAGACGTATCTGAAACACAAAATGATCTCTTTTATGTTATATTATTATTCTATGTTACAATTAAGCTTATTTTATTAAAAACAAATAGTTTAAGAACCAATGAGAACAAATTTTAAGTTTGAAACAATGAATAAAACTGTTTTCTGTTACCTTAAAGTCAGAGTTGATGTGTGTACCTATTAATATGATCAGGTGTGTATGTAGAACGAGCGAGCTAATGCGAGTGACGGCATTACCTGGTACAGAGTATCTTATAGTCGGGCTTGACCGACTTTCTCACTTGTTTTGCTTGGAATGCCCTATATATTCATGATCAGCATCAACAGGCCGAGTCGACATAGCCATGTCCATCTGTATGAACGCACAGATCTCAAAGCTGTTTAGAGTTAGAGGTTTGACATGTATGGGACGTAAACTTCTCATACTTGCAGACAGATCAAAAAAGTCATAACTCCCAGAGTTTTGTAGATAGATAGATGAACGATACTCAAGTTATTACCAAAAAATAGTTCACTGCCGCAGCGCAGCAGCAACGCTGCTTTTACTAGGTTTAAAAGGTCTATAGTTTTGTTGTTCCAAAACAAAAAGAATTGGGAATTTTGGGCTATAAGTGGTTCGATTCAAAGACAATTTGCGGAAAAGCTTTTTAGAACGTTTATTTAATATCCAAAAATGACAGACTCATTAAGTCAATTCTGACGGTTTAAAACAGGCATGCCCAAAAGCAGCATACGACAGAGCACTCACCAATACTCACAAAGATAAGCACCAATTCCAATAATGATATTGTTGCTGGTCAGTTTGCTTGCGCTCGCAAACACCAATCAAAGAAGAGAACAAAACCGGTTTTTGTTCTACGCGTCGCAAACACACGAAATCGTTAGCGTGTGTGTCGTTTTGTATGCCTCGCGCCCTGCATGTATACAACAACAAAACGTACCCAACAAACATACGGCTGGGTTTAAAAACAGCGATGGTTGAAAAACTTTGATAAAAATTTCACTTTTAAAAGAGTAGATTTCTTCTCTAAAACAATATAATAGAAGAGCAGCTATATCACTTTGTAGAAGCTATAAATTGACTTTAAAAATATTAAAAGTAAATATTTAGAAAATATCTCCTGACTTTGCTAAAAAACTTAAATATTGTTTTAAACTTAGTTTTGTATGACGTTTTTATATGATCGTTATTAGACTATATTTGTTTGATTTTATGCGTTTAGTTTTGTCCACTTCAAAAAGGGACCAAAAAAAAGAGGATTTTTAAGTCCTCCTCTATTTGGAAAATAAACCCATAGAAATTTTTAACAAAGTCTTTTCTTAGCTCAAGAGTTAGTTAGTTATGTGATTGGCAGTAAAGTTTGCGGTCATAATTTTCACTTTGAATTATGCTACGTGTAAAGAGAAATGTTACCTTTAGATCTACGTTTATGAACTGGCACATTAACCTAGCTGGTGGCTGTGACGATATTTTCGCCAGATACACGCTTCACTCACTATTGACTGCTTAAGCCCTACAGAATCCCTTTATTATCCCATTAACTTTGAATAAGTACACATAAAAAGAAAACGGCTCACACATAGCAAATTTTTAAGCACTTAAGTGTACAATATCAAGCTGCAAATGCTTAACATTTCGTCCAAATCCAATTAGGCCAAGAATGGCGTATCAGGTAAAATCCTGTCCAACGAAATGCATTTAAAATAGCTCGAGCCCTTGCAGCACAGTGCCGCCATAAACCCAAAAACTTTACAACCATTGTGGGGCCAAGACTGGAAAGGCAAAGTCAGCTTCGGCTTCAGCTTCAGCTAAATGCATCACGTATTGGATTTTGACATAAACGCTTGTCCTCGTTAGCGCCGCATCGTGTTCGAGGTGGGAAGGTTGGCATTGTGGCATGGTGGCATGGTATGATGGTATGGTATGGTGGTGGCCGCCCGCGGCGCCAGTTGCAAAAGTTTTTACAGCGGGAGCGGGGAGAGCCGAAAAAAGTTTCAGACAAGTAGTAGGCAGCAGCACGTTGATAAATTGCCTTGAGTTTTACTGTGGTACAAAAATGCTCTCACTTTTGAGGCGACAAAATCGTATTAAAAGGCGTAACAAAACAATTTTTTAGAAATTAAATTGAATTTATGACTTTTGCAGTGAGAGAAAAAGTAGCAAACATTGTCAAAAGATATCCACCACAGATATTCTGGTCTCTTTTCATGTAGCCTGAACGCAGTGTACCCATGTGGACAGATGTCTAAGATGCTACCAAAATTTTTCAAGTACTTTTAGAACAAATGTCTTTCTTGAAAAAATGTAAATAATCTATTACAAATAATTGTAATAAATTTGTGGTTTTATGGGACGCGAGTTTATGCCAAAATATATCCACATCTGCACCATAGTGCACACTGTTACGGTATCAGATTTTATGCAAAAATCATTTAAAAAAAAAAGCTTCCCATTGGGAAGACACTCAACTTGAAAACTTCACTCCAATTGAGATCCCTCGAGTGTTGACTGACGGGCGACGCGTCGGCTGCTGCTGTTGGCTCTGGCGCTGAAATGATGCGGCCAATAAATGTCATTGAAGGCTTCTGTTTCAGCTTTCATGTCTTGCTTTTTTCGTCTGTATATATTTAAATGGCAGTTAAAGTGGCCACACGTTTTCGTTTTCGTTTGATCCAGGCATATGTTTACCTCCGACCATATCTCAACCGCATCCATCCATCCATCCATCCAACCAACCAACTCAATATGCCTTTCTTTTGCCTTGCATTCATTTATGGGCTTATAAATATTTCATTTTCAGACTTTTGTGTGCAATGTTGCGGAAGCATCTCTCGGGAAGAGTGTTTACAATGAATCATATTTTTATATGAAATGCCTTAACTCAGTTGAACAGTTCTTAAAGACAAAAGACATTTGTATAAACAAAATACATATATTCTGTTGGTTTATTTTGTTTTTTCGCCGCTTCTTCATTTGCATTCAATGAATAGGCCAGGCAGGCATGCGAAGTGCCCCATTGTGAGTGTCATTGTCAGTTTGAAGTGCATGCGATACATTCACATTTGCATATTAACACTTGATGGAATACTTATCACAGAAAAATGGCACATCAAATTGTTGGCCCTGGTAAATAAATGGTAATTTGCATATATCAATTGTTAACAGACAGTTTATACAATTTTGTTGTAGAAATATTGTTGGATAAATCATTTTTATTTTCGACAGGTTTCACTTAATGTGACAGCCCGCATTTACTTTTGTAAGATAGACATAATGGAGTCGTTAACTGTTGATAGATACTAATATGGTCTGATAAGTTTGAATAAGAAAAATTCTCAGAATTTTTTTTCTATGAAAACTCTGCCTGCAGTGGTAAGCAAAGTCAACTGATGATAATTTAGAGCGGGCCTTAAGAAAAATCTACTATTTTAAATAAGAATTCAAATTTTTTCGAAAAAGGTAATTAAAATTTATGGCAGGACAACTAGATTGATACACAAAATGTGTATGGGAAATATTAAAAGACTACGTGATCTAACATAGAGCTTACATTAATTGTCAAGCCAATGTAAAATAACATTTGGGATACTAACATTCATACTAGATTCAAATTCATATTTGCTTAATATTAAACAAACTCAAGAGAATGACATCAAAATTTTATGAATTGGGCTAAGAATGGGCCAAATGAGTTCCGCACTCACCATAATCTCCGAACTAAGTCCCTTATGACTATTTTGATTTACCAAATTTAAACAAATGGCTGGCGGAAAGAGATTTCAGTGTAAAGTCTATCTGTGAAACCATTTTATTATTATAATAATAAAATTCAAAAGGAAAACCATTTACAGAACAAAAAAAAATGTATGGAAATAATGTAAATCGTTTTTATAAGAGCCTCTTCTGCATGTGGTTTTTCAAATAGTATCGAGAATTTTGAATTTTTATATTATATATATATTATATATTTGATTTTCGATTTTTTGGTGGAGTTACATTGGTATTATGTCCCTCACTTGTGCTGACAAAGCCGGACATTTTGAATGTTTTCTTAATTTTTGCCATTTTATTTTCTTGACCTTGTTTTGACTCATCTTCGATTTTTGACCAGTTTCGAACAAAAACAACGTAGCTTTAACATTGCCCAGGAGCTGTTGGACTCGGTCCCCGACGATCCAAATTTTCTCCAGAGCGTCATAACTGTTGACGAATCGTGAGTTTATGGATATGACGTTCGAAAACAAAGCTCGATCATTCCAATAAAAGCTGTCGCATGTGGCAAGTTCAGTCAAAAGTGTAGTTTGTCTCCAGTGAAAGGTACTTAATTTTCTTACCTAGCTAAGGAACAAGGTAAATGTCAAAAAATATACCTACGTAATGTAAAAGGTATATAATGTTGTAAGTTGGCTCTGTTGAAGTGTGTTGATTACGTAGAATTATAAGCAAATATTTTTGACCTTGCGCCAAGCTTGAAAAAGCAAAAAAAAAACTTTGATATTTAACTATTGAAAATAAAACTATTGGTATAAAAATACAAAGATCTGTTTGTATTGCTTATTCCAAAAAATTTGAAAGTGTACATAGCGTCATCCCAAACTTTCCAGAGACCGTTAATCTTGCTGGAAAATAAAAAAATTTATTTATGTTGGTTATTTATAGAATTTTAACCTACGTAGCTCCACAATGTTTGAAACACCCACCAGACTCAAAAAATTTAGAACAGTTAAGAATCCTATAATTATCATTATCTTTATCAGATGTTGAAAACTGCATTCCCTTATTAATACGCATTCCATCTTCTGCACTGCCAATATATTTACCAAGTGACTTTAGTATGTATTTATCGGTTTCATCTAGGGTTGACGAATATTTCAGATATAGATATTTTTGACGATATAGAAAAAGTATCATTTCGATATAAATATTTTGGTGTAAAAATTATGGATATTTTCGATATTTTTCCCGGATCTTAACAATGAACAGTGTGAAGTAGTCTCCCTACGTCACATTTGAATAGTCACGATATCAATACTAAACAGGCGAGGAAGGCCAATAAACAATTTAAATTCAATCCCAACGGCCATTTGTTGCGGTGAACCACCCATCCCTAAGGGCGAGCTATCTTTTTTGCCATAACGCGTAGCGAGCGAGAGAGGGACTAAAAAATCCCAGAGGGGAATTCTTGAGCAGCGAAGAAGGTCGGACGTGCGCGAATGAAGCTAGAGAAAAGCATACGAGAAATAGAAAACACGTGGAGACAGTGAACGAAGGCAGAGTAAAGTAGAGAGATCTAATAAGAAGGATCGGCGAAGTAAGTAAAGGGAAAGAAGAGAAGACGAAGGGAGAATAGCGGTGCGGCGAGGCCTATAAGTAAATCGAACGAAAAGAACAGAGAAACAAAATAAACTGAATTAAATAAAATTCGGCGTCGTTTTTGTTCAATTTCCTTTTAGGAAGACCCGTTGAGTTATGTGCTCATCGGTCATTCGGCTTCTGGTGTCAGAAACCACACTTTTTACAGTCGATGCCAAGCGTTCCGATGGCACGGAGCTTTCTGGTGTAATAAGATATGACAATGACAGTTCAGAAAGCACTGGCAATGCGTCTTTCTCTTTTATCCAGAACTTAATGGAAACTTAATAAAAAACTGACATTTACCTTTTTTAAAGATGGGCTGAATTTCAGCCAAGCATCTCTACGCTTCGCTTTTAACTGTGCCTTTATATATGTTGAGTTCCCACTGGTCATTACACAGTTTGCACTGCGATGTCAGTGCATCACCTTTAATAAAATAACTTTAAAACATTTTGCTTCACATGTCCAGAGCACAAGAAACAGTTATGCGCAACAGTGTAAATATCTCCGAAAAATATCACCAAAAAATATTAGATTTCCAACAAAATTGGAAAAATATGCGATAATGATATTTGTCATTTTCGAAAATCGAAAATATTTTCGACATTCCTAGATTTTATCTCCAATTTGAAATTTACTATATCGCGCATAGGCTATCAGATTCTCATTATTCTTTAAATATACTACATATAGTTCGTAAGGTTGTCTTGAAGTAATTTTATGCAGCTTCTTTAGGCCTCTGCGTGGGTTGAGATGTATATATGAATTTCATATTATGAAAAGCTTGTTTTCAAAGTCTAGTTTTGAAGTCTTTCATTTAAACCAGCATATCTAAAAGCTTTTAAGGTTTGAGAAATACTAGTAAAGCCCTGCGAGTTAACAGTGTCTTAACAGCAACTTAACAGTGAACTAACAGAGACTTAAAGGTGACTTGACAGTGACACAACAGTGTCTTTTTAGTAACTTAGCAGTGACTTGACAGTGACTTGACAGTGATTTGACAGTGACTTTACAGTAACTTGACAGTGCCGACGGTGACATGACAGTGACTGAACAGTGACTTAGCTTCGCTCGTACCGGGCGTCCCATGACACCCACTCTTTTTATACCCTTGCAAAGGGTATTATAATTTTGCCCAGAAGTTTGCAACGCATAGAAATATTCATTTCCGAGCCCATAAACTATATATATTCTTGATCAGGGCGACGAGCTGAGTTGATTGAGCTTTGTCCGTCCGACTGTCTGTCTGTCTGTCTGTCTGTCTGTCCGTCTGTCTGTCCGTCTGTTTCTACGCAAACTAGTCTCCCAGTTTTAAAGCTATCGAGCTGAAATTTTGCACAGAGTCTTTTTTTACTGCACGCTGCTAATATGTCGGAACCGACCGGATCGGATGACTATATCTTATAGCTGCCATAGGAACCATCGGTCAAAAAATGGGTCTTAGTGAGAAAAACTTTTTTGTTTTCAATGTTAGCGGCCTTTAACTGGGCCATTATTAATATTATATGCTATCAAACAGATTTGCAAATTTTGGTCAAAATCGGATGATCATATCTTATAGCTGTCATAGGAACCATCGGTCGGAAAATGGGTCTTAGTAAGAAAAACTTTTTTGTTTTCAATGCTAGCGCCATAAAACTCGGCCATAATTAATAATATATGTTTTCAAACAGATTTGCAAATTTTTGTCAAAATCGGATGACTATAACATAAAGCTGCCATAGGACCGATCGGTCGGAAAACGGGTCTTAGTGAAAAAAACTTTTTTGATTTCAAGTAAATCGTTCTTAAAGTCGGTGTTTCTTAATATTAAACGCTTTCAAACTAATTTGAAAAAGTTGATTGACATCGGGTGACTATATCTTATGGTTGCCATAGGACCGATCGGTCACAAAATGTGTCTTAGTGAGAAAAAGTTTTCTGTTTTAAATTTTATCTTTCTTCAACTCCGCGATTGTTAATTTGATATGTTTTCAAAAAGATTCGCGAAATTTGGTCGAAATCAGATGTTTATTTGTCGGAAAATGGGTTTTAGTTAAAATTTTTTTTAGATTTTTATATAAGCGTTCTTAAACTCTGACATTTCAAAAACAGCATTTGCAAGGGTATAAAAACTTCGGCACAGACGAAGTTAGCTTGGCCTTCTCGTTATATATTTTCTTCTATTTACATGTTTGTTAGTATTACTTCTTGTTTCTGTTGTTGTTTGTCAAATGATTTTTCTCAGACAGTGTTATTGGACACATATTCTTACAAATACAATCTTCTACAAAAGTCCCGTCGGACTATTTTTGCACCAAGTGGAAAAGAAGCTTGCTCGTCAATGGCCAACTGGTGCATGGCACGGATCGCTAAGAATGCTGCGGGCTTGGTTCTGTAAGTGACACTTCAAATTCTTCGGATGGATCACTGCGCCATAAAATACATTGCATGTACTCATCAGGATGAGAAACAAGTACACAACGGTACCTTTTTGAAATGTCTCCACATAGCGCAATTTTGAAGAGCCGGAACCTTAAAAGTGTATTAAAGATTTTGGGCTGTATAGTCGGGCCAGCCATTAACAAATCATTCAGGGAAGCCCCAAATGTGGTTTTGTCAGAGCCATCAAAAACCACTCGGCCCTTAGCAGACGAACAGTCCAACTTAAACACACAGTGATGTGGAAGGGAAAAACTGTGCTGTGTTTGGCTGTTGTAATGCCCGAGACATATGACCTAAGTCCAGATACTCCTTTAAAAAGGCTGCGTAATGGATCTTTAATTGAGGGTGATTGGCCAACTTCCTTTCCAAATATGTAAATTTGCACAATGTTGACATAAGCCTCCAAGTTACCCCAAAGTTGGACTTGACTCGCAGACGCACCGAATATTGGCCTGAATCAAGGCAAGTGAAATTATCCAAAAAGTGCTGTTCACAAGGAGCGTCCTCATTAGAAGTTGTTGGAGAAGAGGAATCAGCAGTTTCAATTTCCCAGAAACGCTTGACTAAGTCAGACAAATTATGGCCATCTGAATTTGAATTGTGTGGTTAAAGAAATGCTGCAAGAGCCGAACGCTTATCCAGAGCATTCGAAATGCCACCAGAAATGATCCAACCGAGTTTGGTTTTCTGTAGCGTTGGCAAATATCTGGCCAGTTGAATTTGGCACATCAAATCGAAAAATAGCCCTGCACCCAAAAGCAAGTCTATTCGGCGAGCAAGCCAATTTCTATAGTTCTGAAACCTAGGATAAGTATGTAATGGAGTCAAGCTTGTTAGAGTTATGATGAAAATGAATATTGAACTGAAAATTATATCTAAACGCCTTCTCCAATAAGTTAGCTTGAGTAATTGCTTCAACAATGGACAGCAATTGTTGAAAAGTTTAATATTGGTTAAGCCCTTTCTCACACATTTCGCTATTAAACTTTCACCTGGCCTTATGTTAAATCCTTATCCAACCCAAATAAAAAGTAAAGTTTTAATTCAATTAATTTTATTTTTGTCAACAAATTGTATTCCTTAACAAAATTAATGATGGCCATAAAAAGTTTTTTTTTTTGTGTGCCAAGCCAAAAGTCTAAGATTATAGTAAAAAAGTTGTTAAGGAATGTTGGGGGTATTTCTCTTTTGAAGTTCTGGGCTCAGAACATAAGTATACATCTATCATGAGGTTTTTTATTTTTCCACAATTTATAAACGTCACCTGGCACTTTGCATACTTAGTTTGTCAGACGGTTTGCTGTTTTCATTAGCCGCTTGCCAAAGATTCTTTCACATTTTTCTTACTTTTTGTTTTGTTGTTTGCAGTGCTATTTATTTAGGCGAGGCAATTTGACACTTTTAAGGATTTTGTGAGTTTGACATGCGTAACGCCATTAAATTTATCAATTTCTCTCCCTTTTTTTTTTTTATTGGCAACACAAAAATTTACAACTTTTTTCAATCAGCAGCGCACTTAAGGTGACGCGTGGCTGTTGCGGTTGATTTTGATATTATTTTCTTGTTGCCGACATAGTGGCAATTTGTCATTTAAAAGGAAATTGTTGATGGGTGCGCGAAAAGGTGGAGAGATAATTTAGTTTAATTTCGTTTTCCAACCTCCCAACCATAATATGTGTAATAAAAATGTCACCTTTTGTGCCATAAATCGGAATGCTTCTTTATGGTTATGGCTTTGTACCAGGTGTGCTTGAGTCAAAGCAATATCCGTGCAATCAGATTGAAGTGTTTTTTCAAGTGATGCCTGTAAAGTAAACGCTGTAAACTCCTCAAACTAAACACCTTTTAAAACGTTTGTACTTTGGCCAACTAACAGTTACCGCAATATGACAGGAATTTTCACTTTTATTGCCAACATTTAACAGGCCATGACATGGCGGCAACTTTTTCATCATCAATTTGCTTTATGGCCTGGAAGAGAACCGTGGAGCGGTGATGGCCACAGCGCGCCAGCCACTTGTCATAACACAGCGTTGAGTTACCGTTACCGTTTTTCTAAAACATTTACCCAGCCAAGACAAAAAATAAAGAAAAGTAAAACAAGAGATACAAAAAAGTACAACCTCAAAATCTCTGTGGAAGGGGAGAGTGACAGACAAAGGTCCTGGGCTTAGAGATGGCACAGTGACTTTCCACTTTCAATATAAGTGAAGTGTTACAATTACGCTGTTTATAAAACAAAATAGTGATAAATGCCCTTTAAAGTATGCTTTGCTTATCAAATTCCATTATTGAGCTAAATTATTATTTGCTTTAACCCTAATTTAGGTTGTATTCCTTGAACTGCTCTGACCATCTGAGGAAGAGCAAGACCAAAATTGAGAGTGTATTGCCGCTAGCCAGCGACTGAAAAGCTGTTTGTTCACTTGGCACAAGCTTTGGCATGCGTTCGGCTCGTGTCGGTGTGAATAGCGTATTGTGTTCGGCACCTGCGGACCGGAAATAATGTTTGCAGACTTTTCAGGGCATTTGTCATGAAATTGTCTACATATAGGAAACAATTTAGTTGAAATTTTTAACTAAATTTTCCTAGTTTCCACTTTCCGCATTATTTCTCTAAAAATTTATTCACCATCTTATAGCTACTTGTCTACCACACTTCCATCTCTAGTCCTATGCCAATGTATTGTCATTTCCATTGCCCACTTGGCCAACATTTTCACACCCAAACCCAAACAGCTAACTCAGCTGGCAGCGACAATTTGTCTGCAAATTCGCGCAATAGTCTAAGGGGAGGGGCCAGGGGCACGGGACAAGACCTGTCTGAACCTGAAAGTGTTTAGAGCCCGGTTGCATGTCTATGATGGCGTGTAACTGGTTTGTATCTTTCTTTTTCCTTTCTTGCCCTCTTCCGTTGTCCGATTTTGTCAACATTATTCAAGCATAAACATGACCCAGCAAATGCGATGACGAAGCCATGGTGTAGATGGCCTAGGCAAGAGGAGGGGGTAAACGTGATGCTACCCAAAAATGCTACAAATGGTGCAAAAATGCTAGAAACAAGCATTTAAACGTCGTTAGGTTTGTACAAATCAAGATAAATGGCCGTAGGACATGTGAACAGAGCAGCGAGCAGAAAGTGAGTGAGCGAAAGAGAGCGAATGGGTTTGTAAAGTGTGCTGCAATCAAAGGGGTTTTGGAATTAATCAACTTTCAGAGGTAATTTCATTAGCTAAACTAGGAAATGAAACTGGTTCTAGTTTATGGTGTAAGAAGAATTTCGAGTAGACTTCATTTCACATAAGACAATTGAGTTTGTAGACTTTGATCTGAAAATCGAAGGCAGCTTTTTCAAATGCTTGAATTCGGGGCTTCAGATTAGAAGAAAGTACACTGTGTAGTTTTTGAAATGTGCTTTGAATTAAAGAAGGGCCGATTTCTCATGTTCTAAATAGCTGCTATGAGCCAGATAAAATTACAATTTAATCTGTTATTTGTTAGTTTTTGTATGCCACGCTTTCTTCCGATCCTCGAAGCAATTCAAAACCCTTTCCTAGCTCCAAAAGTTAAGTAAACATTAAACTTAACATTCCATGTAACATTGTCCAAAAATCCATCTCAGTTCAGAAGAAAGTTGATATGTGCAAACCTTTCAGAATTTAAACTACAAATGAATTCATACTTGCCAATATACATATATGTATATATGTATGAAAGTCTTGAGGCACTTAAAATTAAAAAATATGGAAAACTAATGAATAATAGTGCTAATCTATGTGGTAATATATTTATTATTTATGGTACATTTTTGTTGCATCTCGCTTTGGCTTCAATTTGTTCGATGTTGTCAGGAAAAATGTGCTGCAAGTTATTTATTTTCAATTTAGTTCAGCAAATCAGCTGTTCTTACAATTCACACAAGCTATCGATGTGGCAACGCCATGATTATTTAGTTTCTCTTCTGGAAATCAACAAAATAAATAATAAATCAACAAATAATATTTTAATTTCGATACTTAAATATATAATATCATTACCCATTTTTAGGTACACGCCGGAATTTTTTAATTATAGATGGTTTTTTCGTACTTTTAGTGTTGACAACTTTCTAATTTTTGGTTTTTTGTTATTGTCAATGTCTGGCCACACTGTGACAAAGAGTTGAAATAGGGGCTGCCCCGTATATCAAAGCTTTTCTATAAATTGCGAGTCCACCACACATTTCGCCTGATCATAATAATAGGTACAGTCTCCGTTTCTCACAAGTATCAAGTGAATAATTTTGTAATCAGTGATCTTTTGGTATCTAAAGGTAAATTAAGTATAGCTCCTGTCAATACAGAGAATTAAATAATTATTTTTTTCAGAAAAAATGGGTCGAAATTTTCATTGTACTAAAGAAGAAGCTCGATTGGTTCTTAGTCTGAGAAAAGAAGCCAAATCTTTACGAGCCATCGCCAAATTAATGAACAGGTCTCATAATTTTGCTAAAAATGCATTAGAAAGAAAACCAAGACAGGAAACCCGTGGAAGGCCACAAAAAACAACAGAAACCCTTGACCACTACATAGTAACTTTGAGCCAAAAGGACCCATTTAAGTCATCGAAGGCTATTGCAGCCGAAATTGGGAATTCAGTTAGTGCTCCAACTATCCGAAGATGCCAACCTACCAGGAAGAATTGCCAGAAACGTCCCACTTATGCGCAAAAAAAATATCACCATGTGGCAAACTTTTGCAAGGGACCTCAAAGACTGGGTAGGATGCACCGGGGAGAAAAAATGGAGAAACATATTATGGAGCGATGAAACCAAGATTAATTTGTTTGGGAATGACTGTGAAAGGAATGTTCAACGCCCTAATGGAAAGGAATTCCATCCACGGTTTACATAAAAAAACAGTCAAACATGGAGGTGGCAATATAATGCTATGGGGTTGCTTCTCCTGGTACGGCGTAGGTCCAATTTATCAGACTACGAACAAAATGAATGCTGAAGAGTACAAATCCATATTGGAAACAGTTATGGTACCGTATGCTGAGGAAAATATGCCATTACGTTGGATATTTCAGCAAGATAATGATCCTAAACACACATCAAGGCTGTTATCTAAATTTTTCGAGGACCAAAAAGTTGACGTTCTGAAGAGGCCAAGCCAATCCCCCGACCTTAACCCCATTGAAAACTTGTGGGGAGACTTAAAAAAGAAATTGGCAAAGCATTCATTTTCAAATAAACAAAAATTATGGGAAGGTGTCCAAAAACTGTGGTATGAGACACCAGTAGAGACCTGCCAGGCTCTTATTAAAAGTATGCCAAAAAGAATAGCAGTAGTGGCAAAAAATAGAGGTGGATACACTGGATACTAAGTTAGGAAATACTAATTTACCTAAAAAAAAGGAACACAAAATGGAAATTAAAATTTGTTTTCTTACCAACATATGAAGTGTACCTATTATTATGGTCACACTGAAAACGTATCTGAAACACAAAATGATCTCTTTTACGTTATATTATTATTCTATGTTACAATTAAGTTTATTTCATTAAAAACAAATAGTTTAAGAACCAATGAGAACAAATTTTAAGTTTGAAACAATGAATAAAACTGTTTTCTGTTACCTTAAGGTCAGAGTTGATGTGTGTACCTATTAATATGATCAGGTGTGTATATTGGCAAGTATGAATTCATTTGTAGTTTAAATTCTGAAAGGTTTGCACATATCAACTTTCTTCTGAACTGAGATGGATTTTTGGACAATGTTAGATGGAATGTTAAGTTTAATATTTACTTAAAAACCTAACAAATTGCGCTCAATGCTGATACGGTGTCCAAGCCATTTATAAGGGCTAAGTGCTTTGGCCTGCTGTGCTTTAAGTATGATTTAAGCGCAGCCGTTCGCGTGTGAGTAATAGCCGTGTGAGTAATAGCCGTCTGAGCTAAAGCGCTGTCTTCGTCCGTGTGTATTCAGTCATTCGAGGTCTTAAGTTTTTGACGAAAAAATTGATTTTGGGACCATAGTGCATTGTAAAAAGGTATAGACAATGTTAAATAAATCTAAAATAAAAGTAAAAACATAAAAAAAGTATTCTTCTGCTGTGATTTGAACTCACGACCTCCAAGTTCTAAGGCAACGTCTCTTCCTCTTTACCACTGGCTAAGTACCACTTGCATAAGCCAAGCCATAAGGCTTCATACTTTACTATGTTTTGTCGCTCTCTTACAATAGTACTTTATAGTCGCGTGAATAAAGAGACCGCCTGCCGTCTTCGAGGTCCTGAGTGCCGAATTCCAGTAAAAGTAAGTAGAAAAAAATTTTAAATTTGTTTGTTTTTCAGAAAGAAGATATGGCCGAACTAACAAAAAATTTATTCTGTAACAAATGTTGAACAATTAAGAAGGAAAGAAGGGGGGGGTGGTGTTCATGGTGTGTGTAACCGGGGAGGGGGACACACACATTACATACGGAATTCATGATTTCGCCGCGTTACATTTCCAACGAATTTTTTTTCTGCTTCTTACCTAAAAAAGATGCTTTAAGGTCATACATTGCCTTAAATTTTAGGACACACATTACCTAAAAGCATATTTAATTACTAAAATGTAGGCCTTTCTATTACCTAAAAAACCGTTTTCAAGTCATACATTGCCTAAAATTTAGGTCACATATTACCTAAAATTCAAATATATTGCCTAGAAAACTTTGAGTCATAGAGGCCTGAAGTCCATTAGTCCATAAGTCCATTTATTATATTATAATCCTTAAGTCCATTTATTCCTTAGCTGTCATTTTAGGTAATATGGACTTAAATTTCAGGTAATTTTTAACAGTTTTAGGTAATATTTTTTCTGAGTGTAGGTAGATATAGTACATATTATTAAGCAATAGCAATCCGAGAACTGTTTGATAAACAAAACCTGAGAAATCGGTTTTTTCGATTGTTTCAATTTTTTGAAATTCTTTCTTTAGCATAACAAAATTATTTAAGTTTCGGAAAAAATTTAATTGATACCAAAAATGATGAGTCCAGAAACCGTTTGGGTTCGAAAAGAATTACCCATATACGTTTAGTCCAACTTTCTTTCATAGAACAGGTGCATGGTAATACGTGATACAAGACCATATAGTTATGTTTTAGCCCAGTTTCACATTTCCCCTTAACCAATAAAAAATTCTTTCTATGAAGAAATTACTTATGAATTACCTAAAAACATTTAAAGTATAAAAACAAGTTACAAAATTACACACATAAGCCAAAGATTAGCTAGACTGTAAAGCTATTTCAAGGGCCTCAACGTTATTTGCAATCGATTTTATATGCTTATGAGAAAATTAATACCTGCTAAGAACCCAATGCCTGGAGTTCCCTTTGTGAATGTTTGCAAAAAGTATGATATAGCTATAAAGATAATCTACTCCCTTTTTGAGTAGAGCTTTGTATATAATTATTTGTTCTCTCATTTGACTTGATGGATTTGCAAAACAACAAGTTAATTTTGCCAATTTGTTCATCAGATTCAATAGCAGCAGATGTTTTCAGAAATGCAAATAATTGCCTTAATTGCGTGGATATCTGTTTGAATTTGCATTTGTGTTTTGTTGTTGGCTTTTTTCTATTTACTGTTTGCCAAAGTCAACGATTGCAAAATGCATTTGAACTCTCGAGTATCTGTCTGTGTGCACTCTCTTTCTCTGCTGATTTCTGATTATGTTTGCATTCAGGGCTTCCGCTTTCTAAATGTGCACTGGCCGCCTCAAGTGGACGACGATGATGCCTGATGATGCCTGATGATGATTTCTTGAAATGTTTGTTTTAATAAACGCTAAGTAAATTGTGCGTTTTATGCTGTAAATGAGGCCTGGACCGTTTGATGTTGACGCTGGGGCAAAGTTTAATGATGTTCAGCGAGGAGAGAGTTGCAAGCGGTGAGGTTTTAGTTCAAGTAAAAATATAGAGATATTTAATCAATTTGTATAAGGAAGATACCGGTTAGATAAGTAAAGCGACTCAATGCATTGAGTTGCAATGGTTACATATCCAAATAAACAAAAATAGAGGAAAGTTATCTATAATTCATATAAATAAAAGTTTTAAATGATTTCACTCCACAATTTTATTTTAGCATTAAGGAATATTATGTTAATAAACATATTACATTAAACTCAGCAACAGATGGCGCAACTACTTTGACCATTGTCAGAATTGTTATTTGATAAAACTCGCCAAAATTGTGTTTCAACAGATAATAATCGTAAATGAAAAGCTTAAAGACGTTACCATTGATTACAAAAAGTGTTTCTCACTAAAACTACTTTTTTGACCGATGACTATATGCTATAGTCATCCGATCCGGCCGGTTCCGACAAATGTGCAGCGCTTTTGTGTACCAAAAGACTTCGTGCAAAGTTTTATTAGATAGCATAGAAACAGACAGACGGACGGACGAAGAGACGGGCATGACTAAATCTCACTCGGCTCTTCGTGCCGATTAAGAATATTTATACTTCATGCGTTACAAACATCTGAACAATTTTAATATACCCTCTGCAAGCGTGTCAGTGTGAATAGCGAAATGAGTTCTTGCACTGCGGGCCAAAAATGGCCATTACTGCTCTACACTCAGTACATGTAACTAAGTGATTTATACTCGGTACTCGATACTCAGCTCACGATACCCAGTACTCGATGCTCAGTTTTCGATACTCAGTACTCGATACCCAGTACTTGATACTCCGTATCCGATAATGAGCACTCGATACTCAGCACACATATCTCAATACTCAGTACTCAGCTGCTGGCAAATGGCAAAAAAGAGACCGACTTTGCAAAAACAAATGCGTTTTTAAAAGAATCTGCATCAATGAGAACACTTTTCTAGCTTTAGTCAAACGTTCATAAAAGAGCTTCGATGTAAACATTCGCTAGAACCGCACACTAAGTTCCATTAACACCACAAAATGGTGTTGGGTTGTACATGAGTGAGTCAACTAGATTGAGTTGTTTTTTTAACTGAACAAGTTCTTCTACAATTGTGCATTCTTGTTCAGTCTATCTTGTTCAAACAGTTCAGTCTGTCTTGCTCTGAGTTGTTATAGGACTGTTCAGTCTCTTTTGCTCGGACAGTTTTTCTGTATCTCTTACTCTGTGTATTCTTCTGTCTGCCTTGCTATGTGAGCTGCTTCGTCTGTCTGTGTGTTGTCATGATACAACTATAACAGGAATGGCGCTCATCCAAATTTTGAATTAAGCGTTTTTGCTAAAAGTGAGAGGTAGAGAGCGGGAGTAATCGACGCACATTCACACAAATTAGGTACATATGGGTGCAGAACAAAAATGCCATACAGAAACAACAAAAACAATAAGCGATCAGTGCTACAGAAACCCACCCCTTTGAAATCCCGACGGCAATCGAAATCTCTATTCCTCAGGAGAGTGTAAGTAGCGCTCACAAAAATGTTCCATGGAGTTGTGCAAGCCTGAGACACTTAAAAAATGTGAAGTCTCGCCTTTTCAAAATATACAAAAGATCTGGAAAGCAACGGACTTCTCCAAATACTCGACTGCTAGGGCAAAAATTCAAGCCCAAAATCGAATTTGACAAGACCATTTGTATATTTTGAAAGGCAGACTTCATTTTTAGTGTTGGCTTGCACGAAATTTTTGTGACGCACCACTCTCCTGATAGAGTTTGGATTGCCGTCAGATCAAAGGGATAGACAGAATTTTGTTGTTTCTGTATGGCATTTTTGTTCTGCACCCATATGTACCTAATTTGTGTGAATGTGCGTCGATTACTCCCGCTCTCTACCTCTCACTTTTAGCAAAAACGCTTAATTCAAAATTTGGATGAGCGCCATTCCTGTTATAGTTGTATCATGACAACACACAGACAGACGAAGCAGCTCACATAGCAAGGCAGACAGAAGAATACACAGAGTAAGAGATACAGAAAAACTGTCCGAGCAAAAGAGACTGAACAGTCCTATAACAACTCAGAGCAAGACAGACTGAACTGTTTGAACAAGATAGCTGAACAAGAATGCACAATTGTAGAAGAACTTGTTCAGTTAAAAAAACAACTCAATCTAGTTGACTCACTCATGTACAACCCAACACCATTTTGTGGTGTTAATGGAACTTAGTGTGCGGTTCTAGCGAATGTTTACATCGAAGCTCTTTTATGAACGTTTGACTAAAGCTAGAAAAGTGTTCTCATTGATGCAGATTCTTTTAAAAACGCATTTGTTTTTGCAAAGTCGGTCTCTTTTTTGCCATTTGCCAGCAGCTGAGTACTGAGTATTGAGATATGTGTGCTGAGTATCGAGTGCTCATTATCGGATACGGAGTATCAAGTACTGGGTATCGAGTACTGAGTATCGAAAACTGAGCATCGAGTACTGGGTATCGTGAGCTGAGTATCGAGTACCGAGTATAAATCACTTAGTTACATGTACTGAGTGTAGAGCAGTAATGGCCATTTTTGGCCCGCAGTGCAAGAACTCATTTCGCTATTCACACTGACACGCTTGCAGAGGGTATATTAAAATTGTTCAGATGTTTGTAACGCATGAAGTATAAATATTCTTAATCGGCACGAAGAGCCGAGTGAGATTTAGTCATGCCCGTCTCTTCGTCCGTCCGTCTGTCTGTTTCTATGCTATCTAATAAAACTTTGCACGAAGTCTTTTGGTACACAAAAGCGCTGCACATTTGTCGGAACCGGCCGGATCGGATGACTATAGCATATAGTCATCGGTCAAAAAAGTAGTTTTAGTGAGAAACACTTTTTGTAATCAATGGTAACGTCTTTAAGCTTTTCATTTCATTATTATCTGTTGAAACACAGCGAGTTTTATCAAATAACAATTCTGACAATAATGTAATATGTTTATTAACATAATATTCCTTAATGCTAAAATAAAATTGTGGAGTGAAATCATTTAAAACTTTTATTTATATGAATTATAGATAACTTTCCTCTATTTTTGTTTATTTGGATATGTAACCATTGCAACTCAATGCATTGAGTCGCTTTACTTATCTAACCGGTATCTTCCTTATACAAATTGATTAAATATCTCTATATTTTTACTTGAACTAAAACCTCACCGCTTGCAACTCTCTCCTCGCTGAACATCATTAAACTTTGCCCCAGCGTCAACATCAAACGGTCCAGGCCTCATTTACAGCATAAAACGCACAATTTACTTAGCGTTTATTAAAACAAACATTTCAAGAAATCATCATCAGGCATCATCAGGCATCATCGTCGTCCACTTGAGGCGGCCAGTGCACATTTAGAAAGCGGAAGCCCTGAATGCAAACATAATCAGAAATCAGCAGAGAAAGAGAGTGCACACAGACAGATACTCGAGAGTTCAAATGCATTTTGCAATAGGCAAACAGTAAATAGAAAAAAGAAAATTAAGCAATTATTTGCATTTCTGAAAACATCTGCTGCTATTTGATGAACAAATTGGCAAAATTAACTTGTTGTTTTGCAAATCCATCAAGTCAAATGAGAGAACAAATAATTATATACAAAGCTCTACTCAAAAAGGGAGTAGATTATCTTTATAGCTATATCATACTTTTTGCAAACATTCACAAAGGGAACTCCAGGCATTGGGTTCTTAGCAGGTATTAATTTTCTCATAAGCATATAAAATCGATTGCAAATAACGTTGAGGCCCTTGAAATAGCTTTACAGTCTAGCTAATCTTTGGCTTATGTGTGTAATTTTGTAACTTGTTTTTATACTTTAAATGTTTTTAGGTAATTCATAAGTAATTTCTTCATAGAAAGAATTTTTTATTGGTTAAGGGGAAATGTGAAACTGGGCTAAAACATAACTATATGGTCTTGTATCACGTATTACCATGCACCTGTTCTATGAAAGAAAGTTGGACTAAACGTATATGGGTAATTCTTTTCGAACCCAAACGGTTTCTGGACTCATCATTTTTGGTATCAATTAAATTTTTTCCGAAACTTAAATAATTTTGTTATGCTAAAGAAAGAATTTCAAAAAATTGAAACAATCGAAAAAACCGATTTCTCAGGTTTTGTTTATCAAACAGTTCTCGGATTGCTATTGCTTAATAATATGTACTATATCTACCTACACTCAGAAAAAATATTACCTAAAACTGTTAAAAATTACCTGAAATTTAAGTCCATATTACCTAAAATGACAGCTAAGGAATAAATGGACTTAAGGATTATAATATAATAAATGGACTTATGGACTAATGGACTTCAGGCCTCTATGACTCAAAGTTTTCTAGGCAATATATTTGAATTTTAGGTAATATGTGACCTAAATTTTAGGCAATGTATGACTTGAAAACGGTTTTTTAGGTAATAGAAAGGCCTACATTTTAGTAATTAAATATGCTTTTAGGTAATGTGTGTCCTAAAATTTAAGGCAATGTATGACCTTAAAGCATCTTTTTTAGGTAAGAAGCAGAAAAAAAATTCGTTGGAAATGTAACGCGGCGAAATCATGAATTCCGTATGTAATGTGTGTGTCCCCCTCCCCGGTTACACACACCATGAACACCACCCCCCCCTTCTTTCCTTCTTAATTGTTCAACATTTGTTACAGAATAAATTTTTTGTTAGTTCGGCCATATCTTCTTTCTGAAAAACAAACAAATTTAAAATTTTTTTCTACTTACTTTTACTGGAATTCGGCACTCAGGACCTCGAAGACGGCAGGCGGTCTCTTTATTCACGCGACTATAAAGTACTATTGTAAGAGAGCGACAAAACATAGTAAAGTATGAAGCCTTATGGCTTGGCTTATGCAAGTGGTACTTAGCCAGTGGTAAAGAGGAAGAGACGTTGCCTTAGAACTTGGAGGTCGTGAGTTCAAATCACAGCAGAAGAATACTTTTTTTATGTTTTTACTTTTATTTTAGATTTATTTAACATTGTCTATACCTTTTTACAATGCACTATGGTCCCAAAATCAATTTTTTCGTCAAAAACTTAAGACCTCGAATGACTGAATACACACGGACGAAGACAGCGCTTTAGCTCAGACGGCTATTACTCACACGGCTATTACTCACACGCGAACGGCTGCGCTTAAATCATACTTAAAGCACAGCAGGCCAAAGCACTTAGCCCTTATAAATGGCTTGGACACCGTATCAGCATTGAGCGCAATTTGTTAGGTTTTTAAGTAAATATTAAACTTAACATTCCATCTAACATTGTCCAAAAATCCATCTCAGTTCAGAAGAAAGTTGATATGTGCAAACCTTTCAGAATTTAAACTACAAATGAATTCATACTTGCCAATATACACACCTGATCATATTAATAGGTACACACATCAACTCTGACCTTAAGGTAACAGAAAACAGTTTTATTCATTGTTTCAAACTTAAAATTTGTTCTCATTGGTTCTTAAACTATTTGTTTTTAATGAAATAAACTTAATTGTAACATAGAATAATAATATAACGTAAAAGAGATCATTTTGTGTTTCAGATACGTTTTCAGTGTGACCATAATAATAGGTACACTTCATATGTTGGTAAGAAAACAAATTTTAATTTCCATTTTGTGTTCCTTTTTTTTAGGTAAATTAGTATTTCCTAACTTAGTATCCAGTGTATCCACCTCTATTTTTGGCCACTACTGCTATTCTTTTTGGCATACTTTTAATAAGAGCCTGGCAGGTCTCTACTGGTGTCTCATACCACAGTTTTTGGACACCTTCCCATAATTTTTGTTTATTTGAAAATGAATGCTTTGCCAATTTCTTTTTTAAGTCTCCCCACAAGTTTTCAATGGGGTTAAGGTCGGGGGATTGGCTTGGCCTCTTCAGAACGTCAACTTTTTGGTCCTCGAAAAATTTAGATAACAGCCTTGATGTGTGTTTAGGATCATTATCTTGCTGAAATACCCAACGTAATGGCATATTTTCCTCAGCATACGGTACCATAACTGTTTCCAATATGGATTTGTACTCTTCAGCATTCATTTTGTTCGTAGTCTGATAAATTGGACCTACGCCGTACCAGGAGAAGCAACCCCATAGCATTATATTGCCACCTCCATGTTTGACTGTTTTTTTATGTAAACCGTGGATGGAATTCCTTTCCATTAGGGCGTTGAACATTCCTTTCACAGTCATTCCCAAACAAATTAATCTTGGTTTCATCGCTCCATAATATGTTTCTCCATTTTTTCTCCCCGGTGCATCCTACCCAGTCTTTGTGGTCCCTTGCAAAAGTTTGCCTCATGGTGATATTTTTTTTGCGCATAAGTGGGACGTTTCTGGCAATTCTTCCTGGTAGGTTGGCATCTTCGGATAGTTGGAGCACTAACTGAATTCCCAATTTCGGCTGCAATAGCCTTCGATGACTTAAATGGGTCCTTTTGGCTCAAAGTTACTATGTAGTGGTCAAGGGTTTCTGTTGTTTTTTGTGGCCTTCCACGGGTTTCCTGTCTTGGTTTTCTTTCTAATGCATTTTTAGCAAAATTATGAGACCTGTTCATTAATTTGGCGATGGCTCGTAAAGATTTGGCTTCTTTTCTCAGACTAAGAACCAATCGAGCTTCTTCTTTAGTACAATGAAAATTTCGACCCATTTTTTCTGAAAAAAATAATTATTTAATTCTCTGTATTGACAGGAGCTATACTTAATTTACCTTTAGATACCAAAAGATCACTGATTACAAAATTATTCACTTGATACTTGTGAGAAACGGAGACTGTACCTATTATTATGATCAGGCGAAATGTGTGGTGGACTCGCAATTTATAGAAAAGCTTTGATATACGGGGCAGCCCCTATTTCAACTCTTTGTCACAGTGTGGCCAGACATTGACAATAACAAAAAACCAAAAATTAGAAAGTTGTCAACACTAAAAGTACGAAAAAACCATCTATAATTAAAAAATTCCGGCGTGTACCTAAAAATGGGTAATGATATTATATATTTAAGTATCGAAATTAAAATATTATTTGTTGATTTATTATTTATTTTGTTGATTTCCAGAAGAGAAACTAAATAATCATGGCGTTGCCACATCGATAGCTTGTGTGAATTGTAAGAACAGCTGATTTGCTGAACTAAATTGAAAATAAATAACTTGCAGCACATTTTTCCTGACAACATCGAACAAATTGAAGCCAAAGCGAGATGCAACAAAAATGTACCATAAATAATAAATATATTACCACATAGATTAGCACTATTATTCATTAGTTTTCCATATTTTTTAATTTTAAGTGCCTCAAGACTTTCATACATATATACATATATGTATATTGGCAAGTATGAATTCATTTGTAGTTTAAATTCTGAAAGGTTTGCACATATCAACTTTCTTCTGAACTGAGATGGATTTTTGGACAATGTTACATGGAATGTTAAGTTTAATGTTTACTTAACTTTTGGAGCTAGGAAAGGGTTTTGAATTGCTTCGAGGATCGGAAGAAAGCGTGGCATACAAAAACTAACAAATAACAGATTAAATTGTAATTTTATCTGGCTCATAGCAGCTATTTAGAACATGAGAAATCGGCCCTTCTTTAATTCAAAGCACATTTCAAAAACTACACAGTGTACTTTCTTCTAATCTGAAGCCCCGAATTCAAGCATTTGAAAAAGCTGCCTTCGATTTTCAGATCAAAGTCTACAAACTCAATTGTCTTATGTGAAATGAAGTCTACTCGAAATTCTTCTTACACCATAAACTAGAACCAGTTTCATTTCCTAGTTTAGCTAATGAAATTACCTCTGAAAGTTGATTAATTCCAAAACCCCTTTGATTGCAGCACACTTTACAAACCCATTCGCTCTCTTTCGCTCACTCACTTTCTGCTCGCTGCTCTGTTCACATGTCCTACGGCCATTTATCTTGATTTGTACAAACCTAACGACGTTTAAATGCTTGTTTCTAGCATTTTTGCACCATTTGTAGCATTTTTGGGTAGCATCACGTTTACCCCCTCCTCTTGCCTAGGCCATCTACACCATGGCTTCGTCATCGCATTTGCTGGGTCATGTTTATGCTTGAATAATGTTGACAAAATCGGACAACGGAAGAGGGCAAGAAAGGAAAAAGAAAGATACAAACCAGTTACACGCCATCATAGACATGCAACCGGGCTCTAAACACTTTCAGGTTCAGACAGGTCTTGTCCCGTGCCCCTGGCCCCTCCCCTTAGACTATTGCGCGAATTTGCAGACAAATTGTCGCTGCCAGCTGAGTTAGCTGTTTGGGTTTGGGTGTGAAAATGTTGGCCAAGTGGGCAATGGAAATGACAATACATTGGCATAGGACTAGAGATGGAAGTGTGGTAGACAAGTAGCTATAAGATGGTGAATAAATTTTTAGAGAAATAATGCGGAAAGTGGAAACTAGGAAAATTTAGTTAAAAATTTCAACTAAATTGTTTCCTATATGTAGACAATTTCATGACAAATGCCCTGAAAAGTCTGCAAACATTATTTCCGGTCCGCAGGTGCCGAACACAATACGCTATTCACACCGACACGAGCCGAACGCATGCCAAAGCTTGTGCCAAGTGAACAAACAGCTTTTCAGTCGCTGGCTAGCGGCAATACACTCTCAATTTTGGTCTTGCTCTTCCTCAGATGGTCAGAGCAGTTCAAGGAATACAACCTAAATTAGGGTTAAAGCAAATAATAATTTAGCTCAATAATGGAATTTGATAAGCAAAGCATACTTTAAAGGGCATTTATCACTATTTTGTTTTATAAACAGCGTAATTGTAACACTTCACTTATATTGAAAGTGGAAAGTCACTGTGCCATCTCTAAGCCCAGGACCTTTGTCTGTCACTCTCCCCTTCCACAGAGATTTTGAGGTTGTACTTTTTTGTATCTCTTGTTTTACTTTTCTTTATTTTTTGTCTTGGCTGGGTAAATGTTTTAGAAAAACGGTAACGGTAACTCAACGCTGTGTTATGACAAGTGGCTGGCGCGCTGTGGCCATCACCGCTCCACGGTTCTCTTCCAGGCCATAAAGCAAATTGATGATGAAAAAGTTGCCGCCATGTCATGGCCTGTTAAATGTTGGCAATAAAAGTGAAAATTCCTGTCATATTGCGGTAACTGTTAGTTGGCCAAAGTACAAACGTTTTAAAAGGTGTTTAGTTTGAGGAGTTTACAGCGTTTACTTTACAGGCATCACTTGAAAAAACACTTCAATCTGATTGCACGGATATTGCTTTGACTCAAGCACACCTGGTACAAAGCCATAACCATAAAGAAGCATTCCGATTTATGGCACAAAAGGTGACATTTTTATTACACATATTATGGTTGGGAGGTTGGAAAACGAAATTAAACTAAATTATCTCTCCACCTTTTCGCGCACCCATCAACAATTTCCTTTTAAATGACAAATTGCCACTATGTCGGCAACAAGAAAATAATATCAAAATCAACCGCAACAGCCACGCGTCACCTTAAGTGCGCTGCTGATTGAAAAAAGTTGTAAATTTTTGTGTTGCCAATAAAAAAAAAAAAGGGAGAGAAATTGATAAATTTAATGGCGTTACGCATGTCAAACTCACAAAATCCTTAAAAGTGTCAAATTGCCTCGCCTAAATAAATAGCACTGCAAACAACAAAACAAAAAGTAAGAAAAATGTGAAAGAATCTTTGGCAAGCGGCTAATGAAAACAGCAAACCGTCTGACAAACTAAGTATGCAAAGTGCCAGGTGACGTTTATAAATTGTGGAAAAATAAAAAACCTCATGATAGATGTATACTTATGTTCTGAGCCCAGAACTTCAAAAGAGAAATACCCCCAACATTCCTTAACAACTTTTTTACTATAATCTTAGACTTTTGGCTTGGCACACAAAAAAAAAAACTTTTTATGGCCATCATTAATTTTGTTAAGGAATACAATTTGTTGACAAAAATAAAATTAATTGAATTAAAACTTTACTTTTTATTTGGGTTGGATAAGGATTTAACATAAGGCCAGGTGAAAGTTTAATAGCGAAATGTGTGAGAAAGGGCTTAACCAATATTAAACTTTTCAACAATTGCTGTCCATTGTTGAAGCAATTACTCAAGCTAACTTATTGGAGAAGGCGTTTAGATATAATTTTCAGTTCAATATTCATTTTCATCATAACTCTAACAAGCTTGACTCCATTACATACTTATCCTAGGTTTCAGAACTATAGAAATTGGCTTGCTCGCCGAATAGACTTGCTTTTGGGTGCAGGGCTATTTTTCGATTTGATGTGCCAAATTCAACTGGCCAGATATTTGCCAACGCTACAGAAAACCAAACTCGGTTGGATCATTTCTGGTGGCATTTCGAATGCTCTGGATAAGCGTTCGGCTCTTGCAGCATTTCTTTAACCACACAATTCAAATTCAGATGGCCATAATTTGTCTGACTTAGTCAAGCGTTTCTGGGAAATTGAAACTGCTGATTCCTCTTCTCCAACAACTTCTAATGAGGACGCTCCTTGTGAACAGCACTTTTTGGATAATTTCACTTGCCTTGATTCAGGCCAATATTCGGTGCGTCTGCGAGTCAAGTCCAACTTTGGGGTAACTTGGAGGCTTATGTCAACATTGTGCAAATTTACATATTTGGAAAGGAAGTTGGCCAATCACCCTCAATTAAAGATCCATTACGCAGCCTTTTTAAAGGAGTATCTGGACTTAGGTCATATGTCTCGGGCATTACAACAGCCAAACACAGCACAGTTTTTCCCTTCCACATCACTGTGTGTTTAAGTTGGACTGTTCGTCTGCTAAGGGCCGAGTGGTTTTTGATGGCTCTGACAAAACCACATTTGGGGCTTCCCTGAATGATTTGTTAATGGCTGGCCCGACTATACAGCCCAAAATCTTTAATACACTTTTAAGGTTCCGGCTCTTCAAAATTGCGCTATGTGGAGACATTTCAAAAAGGTACCGTTGTGTACTTGTTTCTCATCCTGATGAGTACATGCAATGTATTTTATGGCGCAGTGATCCATCCGAAGAATTTGAAGTGTCACTTACAGAACCAAGCCCGCAGCATTCTTAGCGATCCGTGCCATGCACCAGTTGGCCATTGACGAGCAAGCTTCTTTTCCACTTGGTGCAAAAATAGTCCGACGGGACTTTTGTAGAAGATTGTATTTGTAAGAATATGTGTCCAATAACACTGTCTGAGAAAAATCATTTGACAAACAACAACAGAAACAAGAAGTAATACTAACAAACATGTAAATAGAAGAAAATATATAACGAGAAGGCCAAGCTAACTTCGTCTGTGCCGAAGTTTTTATACCCTTGCAAATGCTGTTTTTGAAATGTCAGAGTTTAAGAACGCTTATATAAAAATCTAAAAAAAATTTTAACTAAAACCCATTTTCCGACAAATAAACATCTGATTTCGACCAAATTTCGCGAATCTTTTTGAAAACATATCAAATTAACAATCGCGGAGTTGAAGAAAGATAAAATTTAAAACAGAAAACTTTTTCTCACTAAGACACATTTTGTGACCGATCGGTCCTATGGCAACCATAAGATATAGTCACCCGATGTCAATCAACTTTTTCAAATTAGTTTGAAAGCGTTTAATATTAAGAATCACCGACTTTAAGAACGATTTACTTGAAATCAAAAAAGTTTTTTTCACTAAGACCCGTTTTCCGACCGATCGGTCCTATGGCAGCTTTATGTTATAGTCATCCGATTTTGACAAAAATTTGCAAATCTGTTTGAAAACATATATTATTAATTATGGCCGAGTTTTATGGCGCTAGCATTGAAAACAAAAAAGTTTTTCTTACTAAGACCCATTTTCCGACCGATGGTTCCTATGACAGCTATAAGATATGGTCATCCGATTTTGACCAAAATTTGCAAATCTGTTTGATAGCATATAATATTAATAATGGCCGAGTTTAAGGCCGCTAACATTGAAAACAAAAAAGTTTTTCTCACTAAGACCCATTTTTTGACCGATGGTTCCTATGGCAGCTATAAGATATAGTCATCCGATCCGGTCGGTTCCGACATATTAGCAGCGTGCAGTAAAAAAAGACTCTGTGCAAAATTTCAGCTCGATAGCTTTAAAACTGGGAGACTAGTTTGCGTAGAAACAGACGGACAGACAGACGGACAGACAGACAGACAGACAGACGAGACAGTCGGACGGACAAAGCTCAATCGACTCAGCTCGTCGCCCTGATCAAGAATATATATAGTTTATGGGCTCGGAAATGAATATTTCTATGCGTTGCAAACTTCTGGGCAAAATTATAATACCCTTTGCAAGGGTATAAAAAGAGTGGGTGTCATGGGACGCCCGGTACGAGCGAAGCTAAGTCACTGTTCAGTCACTGTCATGTCACCGTCGGCACTGTCAAGTTACTGTAAAGTCACTGTCAAATCACTGTCAAGTCACTGTCAAGTCACTGCTAAGTTACTAAAAAGACACTGTTGTGTCACTGTCAAGTCACCTTTAAGTCTCTGTTAGTTCACTGTTAAGTTGCTGTTAAGACACTGTTAACTCGCAGGGCTTTACTAGTATTTCTCAAACCTTAAAAGCTTTTAGATATGCTGGTTTAAATGAAAGACTTCAAAACTAGACTTTGAAAACAAGCTTTTCATAATATGAAATTCATATATACATCTCAACCCACGCAGAGGCCTAAAGAAGCTGCATAAAATTACTTCAAGACAACCTTACGAACTATATGTAGTATATTTAAAGAATAATGAGAATCTGATAGCCTATGCGCGATATAGTAAATTTCAAATTGGAGATAAAATCTAGGAATGTCGAAAATATTTTCGATTTTCGAAAATGACAAATATCATTATCGCATATTTTTCCAATTTTGTTGGAAATCTAATATTTTTTGGTGATATTTTTCGGAGATATTTACACTGTTGCGCATAACTGTTTCTTGTGCTCTGGACATGTGAAGCAAAATGTTTTAAAGTTATTTTATTAAAGGTGATGCACTGACATCGCAGTGCAAACTGTGTAATGACCAGTGGGAACTCAACATATATAAAGGCACAGTTAAAAGCGAAGCGTAGAGATGCTTGGCTGAAATTCAGCCCATCTTTAAAAAAGGTAAATGTCAGTTTTTTATTAAGTTTCCATTAAGTTCTGGATAAAAGAGAAAGACGCATTGCCAGTGCTTTCTGAACTGTCATTGTCATATCTTATTACACCAGAAAGCTCCGTGCCATCGGAACGCTTGGCATCGACTGTAAAAAGTGTGGTTTCTGACACCAGAAGCCGAATGACCGATGAGCACATAACTCAACGGGTCTTCCTAAAAGGAAATTGAACAAAAACGACGCCGAATTTTATTTAATTCAGTTTATTTTGTTTCTCTGTTCTTTTCGTTCGATTTACTTATAGGCCTCGCCGCACCGCTATTCTCCCTTCGTCTTCTCTTCTTTCCCTTTACTTACTTCGCCGATCCTTCTTATTAGATCTCTCTACTTTACTCTGCCTTCGTTCACTGTCTCCACGTGTTTTCTATTTCTCGTATGCTTTTCTCTAGCTTCATTCGCGCACGTCCGACCTTCTTCGCTGCTCAAGAATTCCCCTCTGGGATTTTTTAGTCCCTCTCTCGCTCGCTACGCGTTATGGCAAAAAAGATAGCTCGCCCTTAGGGATGGGTGGTTCACCGCAACAAATGGCCGTTGGGATTGAATTTAAATTGTTTATTGGCCTTCCTCGCCTGTTTAGTATTGATATCGTGACTATTCAAATGTGACGTAGGGAGACTACTTCACACTGTTCATTGTTAAGATCCGGGAAAAATATCGAAAATATCCATAATTTTTACACCAAAATATTTATATCGAAATGATACTTTTTCTATATCGTCAAAAATATCTATATCTGAAATATTCGTCAACCCTAGATGAAACCGATAAATACATACTAAAGTCACTTGGTAAATATATTGGCAGTGCAGAAGATGGAATGCGTATTAATAAGGGAATGCAGTTTTCAACATCTGATAAAGATAATGATAATTATAGGATTCTTAACTGTTCTAAATTTTTTGAGTCTGGTGGGTGTTTCAAACATTGTGGAGCTACGTAGGTTAAAATTCTATAAATAACCAACATAAATAAATTTTTTTATTTTCCAGCAAGATTAACGGTCTCTGGAAAGTTTGGGATGACGCTATGTACACTTTCAAATTTTTTGGAATAAGCAATACAAACAGATCTTTGTATTTTTATACCAATAGTTTTATTTTCAATAGTTAAATATCAAAGTTTTTTTTTTGCTTTTTCAAGCTTGGCGCAAGGTCAAAAATATTTGCTTATAATTCTACGTAATCAACACACTTCAACAGAGCCAACTTACAACATTATATACCTTTTACATTACGTAGGTATATTTTTTGACATTTACCTTGTTCCTTAGCTAGGTAAGAAAATTAAGTACCTTTCACTGGAGACAAACTACACTTTTGACTGAACTTGCCACATGCGACAGCTTTTATTGGAATGATCGAGCTTTGTTTTCGAACGTCATATCCATAAACTCACGATTCGTCAACAGTTATGACGCTCTGGAGAAAATTTGGATCGTCGGGGACCGAGTCCAACAGCTCCTGGGCAATGTTAAAGCTACGTTGTTTTTGTTCGAAACTGGTCAAAAATCGAAGATGAGTCAAAACAAGGTCAAGAAAATAAAATGGCAAAAATTAAGAAAACATTCAAAATGTCCGGCTTTGTCAGCACAAGTGAGGGACATAATACCAATGTAACTCCACCAAAAAATCGAAAATCAAATATATAATATATATATAATATAAAAATTCAAAATTCTCGATACTATTTGAAAAACCACATGCAGAAGAGGCTCTTATAAAAACGATTTACATTATTTCCATACATTTTTTTTTGTTCTGTAAATGGTTTTCCTTTTGAATTTTATTATTATAATAATAAAATGGTTTCACAGATAGACTTTACACTGAAATCTCTTTCCGCCAGCCATTTGTTTAAATTTGGTAAATCAAAATAGTCATAAGGGACTTAGTTCGGAGATTATGGTGAGTGCGGAACTCATTTGGCCCATTCTTAGCCCAATTCATAAAATTTTGATGTCATTCTCTTGAGTTTGTTTAATATTAAGCAAATATGAATTTGAATCTAGTATGAATGTTAGTATCCCAAATGTTATTTTACATTGGCTTGACAATTAATGTAAGCTCTATGTTAGATCACGTAGTCTTTTAATATTTCCCATACACATTTTGTGTATCAATCTAGTTGTCCTGCCATAAATTTTAATTACCTTTTTCGAAAAAATTTGAATTCTTATTTAAAATAGTAGATTTTTCTTAAGGCCCGCTCTAAATTATCATCAGTTGACTTTGCTTACCACTGCAGGCAGAGTTTTCATAGAAAAAAAATTCTGAGAATTTTTCTTATTCAAACTTATCAGACCATATTAGTATCTATCAACAGTTAACGACTCCATTATGTCTATCTTACAAAAGTAAATGCGGGCTGTCACATTAAGTGAAACCTGTCGAAAATAAAAATGATTTATCCAACAATATTTCTACAACAAAATTGTATAAACTGTCTGTTAACAATTGATATATGCAAATTACCATTTATTTACCAGGGCCAACAATTTGATGTGCCATTTTTCTGTGATAAGTATTCCATCAAGTGTTAATATGCAAATGTGAATGTATCGCATGCACTTCAAACTGACAATGACACTCACAATGGGGCACTTCGCATGCCTGCCTGGCCTATTCATTGAATGCAAATGAAGAAGCGGCGAAAAAACAAAATAAACCAACAGAATATATGTATTTTGTTTATACAAATGTCTTTTGTCTTTAAGAACTGTTCAACTGAGTTAAGGCATTTCATATAAAAATATGATTCATTGTAAACACTCTTCCCGAGAGATGCTTCCGCAACATTGCACACAAAAGTCTGAAAATGAAATATTTATAAGCCCATAAATGAATGCAAGGCAAAAGAAAGGCATATTGAGTTGGTTGGTTGGATGGATGGATGGATGGATGCGGTTGAGATATGGTCGGAGGTAAACATATGCCTGGATCAAACGAAAACGAAAACGTGTGGCCACTTTAACTGCCATTTAAATATATACAGACGAAAAAAGCAAGACATGAAAGCTGAAACAGAAGCCTTCAATGACATTTATTGGCCGCATCATTTCAGCGCCAGAGCCAACAGCAGCAGCCGACGCGTCGCCCGTCAGTCAACACTCGAGGGATCTCAATTGGAGTGAAGTTTTCAAGTTGAGTGTCTTCCCAATGGGAAGCTTTTTTTTTTAAATGATTTTTGCATAAAATCTGATACCGTAACAGTGTGCACTATGGTGCAGATGTGGATATATTTTGGCATAAACTCGCGTCCCATAAAACCACAAATTTATTACAATTATTTGTAATAGATTATTTACATTTTTTCAAGAAAGACATTTGTTCTAAAAGTACTTGAAAAATTTTGGTAGCATCTTAGACATCTGTCCACATGGGTACACTGCGTTCAGGCTACATGAAAAGAGACCAGAATATCTGTGGTGGATATCTTTTGACAATGTTTGCTACTTTTTCTCTCACTGCAAAAGTCATAAATTCAATTTAATTTCTAAAAAATTGTTTTGTTACGCCTTTTAATACGATTTTGTCGCCTCAAAAGTGAGAGCATTTTTGTACCACAGTAAAACTCAAGGCAATTTATCAACGTGCTGCTGCCTACTACTTGTCTGAAACTTTTTTCGGCTCTCCCCGCTCCCGCTGTAAAAACTTTTGCAACTGGCGCCGCGGGCGGCCACCACCATACCATACCATCATACCATGCCACCATGCCACAATGCCAACCTTCCCACCTCGAACACGATGCGGCGCTAACGAGGACAAGCGTTTATGTCAAAATCCAATACGTGATGCATTTAGCTGAAGCTGAAGCCGAAGCTGACTTTGCCTTTCCAGTCTTGGCCCCACAATGGTTGTAAAGTTTTTGGGTTTATGGCGGCACTGTGCTGCAAGGGCTCGAGCTATTTTAAATGCATTTCGTTGGACAGGATTTTACCTGATACGCCATTCTTGGCCTAATTGGATTTGGACGAAATGTTAAGCATTTGCAGCTTGATATTGTACACTTAAGTGCTTAAAAATTTGCTATGTGTGAGCCGTTTTCTTTTTATGTGTACTTATTCAAAGTTAATGGGATAATAAAGGGATTCTGTAGGGCTTAAGCAGTCAATAGTGAGTGAAGCGTGTATCTGGCGAAAATATCGTCACAGCCACCAGCTAGGTTAATGTGCCAGTTCATAAACGTAGATCTAAAGGTAACATTTCTCTTTACACGTAGCAT